>JAMPIV010018826.1:0-295471 GCA_024509875.1 Oreohelix idahoensis
TCCGTAGATTTTCTCCAGGAATGGTACTGGTGATGGCCATATGCGTTTTCTCTGTTCCTCATATGTTGGGCACCTTTGAAGCAGATGTTCAGCAGCCATTTTATTGGCACCCTAGTTACACTCATCAGTAGTTCCTATCTTTAACTTATTGAATAGATGGTATCTCAATCTGTTATGACCCGTGTGGTCTGAAGATTACCACTTGTTGACTTCTGCTGAGCTGGTAATATGCATCATTATTTTAGTGACCTGAATGCACTGCTTCCTGTATCTGTGCTTGATGAACATATTTGCTAAGAAGAAAAATCTTAACTTTATTTTGGAAGACATAACGTGCACATTTTTGTTGTGATAATATTTTGCAGTCGTTCCGTAGTAGATGTTATGATGAAGTTCCAAATTAGTGAAGAGAACTTTAGCAGATCCAGGTAACAAATCCCAGACAACGGAATGGTCAGTGGATGAGAATGTTGCAGTTACAATTCTGTTTCCAGCAAGTGACAGTCCGTGTGCTGTTTAATTAACACAATTGTTTTAGTTTGGGAAGTTCTTGTATAAAGTTCATTGTTACCTTGGAGTTGTTATCATGTTTCACCTGAGATGGTAGACCGCCAAGACTTGTACAACATAAACTATTCAACTTTAGATATCAGAAGTCTCACGCGAGATGGTAGACCCCCTAGACTTATACAACATAAACTATTCAACATTAGATACCAAATGTCTCACACAAGATGGTAAACCCTCTAGACTTGTACAACATAAACTATTCAACATTAGATACCAGAAGTCTCACACAATATGGTAGACCCCCTAGACTTGTACAACAGAAACTATTCAACATTATATATCGGAAGTCTCACACAAGATAGTAGACCCCTAGACTTGTACAACATAAACTATTCAACATTATATATCGGAAGTCTCACACAAGATGGTAGACCCCTAGACTTGCACAACATAAACTATTCAACATTATATCGGAAGTCTCACACAAGATGGTAGACCCCTAGACTTGTACAACAGAAACTATTCAACATTAGATACTAAATGTCTCACACAAGATGGTAGACCCCTAGACTTGTACAACATAAATTATTCAACATTATATATCCGAAGTCTCACACAAGATGGTAGACCCCTAGACTTGTACAACAGAAACTATTAAAAATTATATATCGGAAGTCTCACACAATATGGTAGACCCCCTAGACTTGTACAACATAAACTATTCAACATTAGATATCAGAAGTCTCACACAAGATGGTAGACCCCCTAGACTTGTACAACATAAACTATTCAACATTAGAAACCAGAAGTCTCACACAAGATGGTAGACCCCCCCTAGACTTGTACAACAGAAATTATTCAACATTAGTTATCAGAAGTCTCACACGAGATGGTAAACCCCCTAGACTTGTACAACATAAACTATTCAACATTAGAAACCGGAAGTCTCACACAAGATGGTAGACCCCCTAGACTTGTACAACAGAAACTATTCAACATTAGTTATCAGAAGTCTCACACGAGATGGTAAACCCCCTAGACTTGTACAACATAAACTATTCAACATTAGAAACCGGAAGTCTCACACAAGATGGTAGACCCCCTAGACTTGTACAACAGAAACTATTCAACATTAGTTATCAGAAGTCTCACACGAGATGGTAAACCCCCTAGACTTGTACAACATAAACTATTCAACATTAGAAACCGGAAGTCTCACACAAGATGGTAGACCCCCTAGACTTGTACAACAGAAACTATTCAACATTAGTTATCAGAAGTCTCACACGAGATGGTAAACCCCCTAGACTTGTACAACATAAACTATTCAACATTAGATATCAGAAGTCTCACACAAGGTGGTAGACCCCCTAGACTTGTATGATGTCAGTGGTTAAACATTTTTTGTGTGTGATGGTGGTTCATGTAACAATTTGTTAGACATGAAAAGGTTGCCAGTCACATGTTAGTGACCTCTTGTCACATGTTAGTGACCTCTTGTCACATGTTAGTGACCTCTTGTCACATGTTAGTGACCTCTCACAGCCTGTCTGGTGCTAGCATTTATTCTGTCTTGGACTCCTTACAGACCCCAAGGAAATCACATAGGTTAACACCCAGGGAAACATTTGGGTTAACACCCAGGGAAACACATGGGTTAACAAGTAAATAAAGAGTGCATGGCTGCAGGACAAATGTGATTCTGTGATTACTTCTCATTTTTCACATGTTAAAATCTTATGTGAACACAAGCCTAGAACATTTTTGTTTGATCTTAAATAGAGTGTGTGTCAGAGATTAAAGCGGACATGTTTCTCTGATTTGTTTTGTTGCTTAATCTAAATACAAATAAATATTTGATCACTGACTACAAGGGGTTTGACTTATCATTTTCTCTCTCACTCATTTTTCCCAGCATGCTGTATCATCCTCATTGATCACACTGTGATATTTAAGAGTGAGGAAGGACTACAGGCTGTGTTGATACAGCAGTCACAGAAAGTAACGACTTGGATAATAAGACAACAGAAGTCATTGACATCTGTCAGCCACAGAAAGTAACTTGACCTGGATAATAAGAAAACAAGTCATAGAAAGTAACAACCTGGTTATTGTTAATCAAAATTGACCTCACTGTACTCCGGGCAAACCCATAGGTGCTCAGTCTCCCTCAGCAAATGTCGAAGAGTATGAATTCTAATTGTACCTGTAGCACGCTGTTTGTACATACGACAAATGCTTCCTCTCTCACTTCCATTTCTGCTAGTCCCACTTTTGATGCAAAACTCCAACAGCCTCAGCCTTGTTGATTTATGCACTACAGTGTCATTATCCAGCAGGCGATCATTAATAGCCCTTAGTATCTCTCCCTTATCCATGTCCAGTGTCCCCACTATGGGTGCTCTTGAAGCCAGTCTGTCAGCTCTCATTGCCACGTACCCCTGCATGACCAAGACAGTAGATCCACACCAGTTCTTGAAGACATGAGGATTCTATTGATGTTTTCCATTCCTGCCGCAGCCATCCGTTCTGAACTTTCCGAAGCATGGCTTGAGAGTCTGACAATATAACTGCCCTGGTTGATGGAGTTTCAGACAGCCACCTCAGTGCTGCAGTAACTGCCTCTAGCTCCATTCTCATGCTGGAGGTTGTTGTCATGTAGGCTCCACTCTGCCCTCTATTCTCGCAGAGAAGCCCCATCCTGGTTTCTCACCACGCACTACAGACCCATCAGTGTACACAATGACGTCATCATCCCCAGCATGATCACTTATCAGCTGATTAATCTCCAGCTCTGCTTTTCCATTGCCTCAAGATCTGCACTCTCTGCCAAGGCTAATGATGACCTGCTGGTAGTTTATCCAGTTCTCCCCTGACTTACTCCACTCTTCCCCTTTGGATACATTTTCAACCCTGTCACTGTGACGAAAGTACTGAGATTCTGTCTTTCAAATGGCCCATGTCTTTTTCTCCTTGCATTTGGTTCACTATTTTTGGAGGGATTACAGAAAAAAATCCTTCCCCATGTTTCTTCTCCTTCTATTTATTTACGTTTTTCAGAGAGATTACGGTGGAGTTTCATCTCATCTACATCTATGTTCCTTCTCTATGACTAGTAGTCTTGTTTAGTGTTGGTGTGTAGGGAACTGTTGCATTATTATTCTAGACGAAGGACTTTAGAGCCTAGATCAGATTGGCACCAGTTTTAGTCTTTTTAAAGATATGGCATGCGGCTAGACGCATTTTCGGGATTTTATAGATATATATATAATTCCGACATTGTTGCTTCATTTGCTACTAGAGGGTAGGGCTTAATCCCGTTTCTTTGTCTAAAACCCATGCACGTTGCATCAGAATGATCTAAGGTTCTGATTGGCTGAGAGCTAACTGCAGTTGAAATGCAGAGCTCCCATTGACTTAGAACCACACCGCGCATATGACGTCATGAAGTCGGCGCGTGGGGTCTTGATAATAAATACGCCCGAATTTCATAAGTTCGGTCTCTAAAAATTAATTGCCATGCCGCGTTCCTGATTCAAATTATCGATTGCCTTCAGTGGGAAAATTCGAAATTTGGTAAGCAGAATTTTCGTGGTAACTTTATTTAATTTTTGTCTAAGCCTAGGCCGATCAGTAAAGTTTCTTGGGAAGTTTTAGTTTAATTTAATTCTTAACTCCAGAGCCATCAAATATTATCTTAGTGATAAGACTTGAGAGACCTAATAGGTCCAGTTAATTTCCTTATTGAAGGAATAGCGTTGTCTAGATGGTTTAGATGTTGCGAGGTTACGGCCATGCTTGGATTTATTTCAAAAACAGGTCTGCAGAGAAACCCGCATCTGCGAATTTTATTTATGTACAGAATAGCGGGAGTCTGTGTATTTGTGATTTTATTGAGAATATAATGGTACAAGTTATTCATATTATATAGTTACCCATCTATCTGTAAGCACGGGAGTGATAGAGGTATTCTTGGAGCACGTGGGTGCGTTCATTACGGTATATTTATTTGATACGATGTTCAGAGGGACGAGGGGGAGAGAAGCACGTGGTCATAAAAATGGTAACCACGTGTTTGTAACTACTGAGATTTAATTGATAACCATTATGGATAACTTCTAGGCATGTTTATGCTAGCATCTAAAAAGGTTATATGTTATTGATTGTGCATTATTGTTCTGTGTAGTCAGACGATGTGAAATATAATTTTAAAGGAAGGGAATTATTTTGTATTACCTTTTTATGTGATCTAATTTTTCTGAACGGGATATTGATGCCTAGAGATATTTTATTTTGTGTTAAGCATTATGGCTGCATGTTGTCAGCGCGAGAAGTGGGCCTTAGTATTTTTGGACAGGTCAGTCCTCAGTGTGAAAAACGGTTGTGGTTGTAACCAGTCAGGCAGAACTCTAGGTCAGACGATCTGGGTCAGCCATTGTTTATTTTGGGCTCAGGTAGAGATGGGAGAGAAGGGAGCTCAGTGGGGGAGCGGACTTTGTTGGCATGATTTTGTATGGTAATAGGCTAACGGGAGAGAGTAGGGGAGTTATAGGTTATTAGAAATGTATTATTTACGTGTTGTTTAGCTGTTGTGTTTTTTTGTCTAACAGCAGGTAGCGCGGTTTTTTGAGGGAGCAGAGCGGAAGTTGCAATAACTTCCTCCCGGCAAAAAGATTGGCATCTCAGTAAACAGAGATTTCTGCGAAACAGAGTCTGCGCAGAGTTGGTGTAGACACTTTGTAGTTGTTCCAGCTGACTGTGCACTTAACATTTAATTTAGAATAGTTGTTGAAGTGGAGAATTGACCTCTGAGACCCCCACCTAGGGCAGTGTGGTTTATTTTGTTTAATCCTAACTTCTGTCCCCATACAGGTTGAAATTGTGGGAGAAGGGTTGGGGTTGATGCATTTTTAACTGTGCTTGATTTTGTTCCAGGTGTGCACCCTCGCACTTTATGTATTTGACATGTATATGAGTTGTTTTGTTTGTTTATAGGTGTATAATAAAAACTTGTATACTTCTTTTAGCTGAATCAGTCATTTCATTTAAGTACAGTAGCTATATGTTGTCTGTATCTTGGTGTTTGTGAATCTTGATATAACCTTATCCCCTTAGGGTAGCTAGAGGTCGTTGACAACTATAGCACATAAGACGTCCGAAGTGGCGAGGAAAGAATCAACCTTGGTTCTTAACCTCGGAGCCAATAGTGTCAACTGTTCACATTTCACTATCATTTTCTTCTAAATCTATCTTTTCAGTCTTTCTTCTCACTAGTGTCTTGTCACTACATGTAGACAGTCTCTAGTCCTAAATCCATTTCGTGACAGTCACCTGACCAATCATAGCCTCTGTCTGTGCCATCCATGACATTCCCCTCTTGATTCTTGCTCCTTTGATGTCGGCTACATTCTCGTGTAGGGAGAGTCTTTTGTCGGTGGTTACCCGCATATATGCTTTTGCCTGGGCCATCGCATATCTGGATCTTTCTTCTTTTCTTTGATCCATAACTGCCAACCGCCAGAGCAGTCAGTGGCCATCACGCCTGGTGGCATCTTGTAGGGCAGCAACAAATTGATTCCACTTTGCTCGGTCGGCGGCCATTCTTCGTACAGTGCCCCAACTCTGGTTCATTCTTTGCATCTCGTCCAAGTTGTTTTTAGTAAGCCTCTCTTTCGCTTTCCCTCGGGGAAATGCCAT
The DNA here is from genome assembly GCA_024509875.1 of Oreohelix idahoensis. NCBI lineage: Eukaryota > Metazoa > Mollusca > Gastropoda > Stylommatophora > Oreohelicidae > Oreohelix > Oreohelix idahoensis. The sequence continues at coordinate 6,208 of JAMPIV010018826.1, forward strand.
AGCATAGCTGTTCTTGTGATGGTATCAGGGTCCCTTCTGAGGACGTGGCCAACCCAACTCCAGCGTCTGCCAGCTATGATGGTGTGCATGTCCTCCTGGTTACTCCGAATAAGTAGTTCTTGGTTGCTGACGGTGTTTGGCCAAAAGATTCAGAGAATTTTCCTTAGGCAGATTGTGTGGAAGGAGGACAGTTTCGACATTTCCTTCTCTGTTACTCTCCAGCATTCCGCATCATAGAGAAGCACAGAAAGTACACAGCTCTCATAGTCTCAATTTGGTGTTTGTGCTGTACTGTAATGTTGTTGAGACTAGCAAAGGCTGTTCTCGCTTTATTCATTCTGTTGTTAATGTCCTTGCTTGTTCCGCCGTCAGGTGTTACTATGCATCCTAGGTAAGTAAATGTGTCTGTCTGTTCTAACATCTGGTTCCTTACTGTTATTGGCTCAGGATTGCCCACATTTAGTGTCATGACCTCTGTCTTCTTCATATTGATGTTCAGGCCAACCTGCTGGCCATACTTATTCAGTCTATCGGTTTTTTCTTGGATGTATTGATGTGAATGCACGAGTAGTGCAATGTCATCTGCATATTCCAGGTCTTCCAGTGTAGAAAACTTCCATCTAATTCCTCTTGGACTGCCCTCTGTTGTCTGGCGCATCACCCAATCTATGGCTGTCAAAAATAATGTTGTTGATAAGGGGCATCCCTGTCGTACTCCTGTTTTCACTTCGAAAGTTACATTACTCAATCCAACACTGTATGTAAAGTTAGAATAGAGGCTTTTTATGATGGAAACAATGCAGCTAGGAATTCCATAAGCCCTCAGTATTTTCCATAGGCTGTCCCTGTGTATGCTGTTGAAAGCCTTTTCAAAATCAACAAAGTTAATGTATAGCTGTCTCTGCCATTCTGAGCACTGCTCTATAATGTTCCCGAGGTTGAATATATGATCTGCACATCTTCTGTTCTTTCTAAAACCCGCTTCTTCATATCTGGATCTAATCAACAGCAGTCCAAGCGTGTATCTCATTGTCACAATGGGGGTATCACGCGTACAGCCCAAAACTAGCCACATCCCTTCATTTTGAATGCGTTCCAGTCATTCACATTGTAACACTGACAGCGTGAGTATTCCTAGCCCGTACTAGATTACTGAAATCACAAGCTGATGATACAGGAGGAACAATAGTCTCTGTTCCAAGAGCGCAGCAGCCATTGTTTTAAAGGCTGCCAGTCCTCGCATGCACTTCTGTATGATCAGTTCGACTTAATAGCCCACAATCAAATATTACTCTGGATAATAAAACAGAAGTCAAAGTCATCTGTCAGTCATAGAAAGTAACTCGACCTAGATAATAAGACAACAGAAGTCATTGACATCTGACAGTCAGAAAGTAACTCGACCTAGATAACAAGACGACAGAAGTCATTTTCATCTGTCAGTCACTGAAAATGATGACCTGGATAATAAGACAACAGAAGTCATGGTCATCTGTCAGTCACAGAAAGTAACGACCTGGATAATAAGAAAACAAGCAAAGATCATCTGTCAGTCACAGAAAGTAATGACCTGGATAATAAGACGATAGAAGTCATGGTCACCTGTCAGTCACAGAAAGTAACTTGACCTGGATAATAAGAAAACAAGTTGTCAACTCCTCTATTTCTGCTGTGGATTTACCATTGATGCTAATTTAATGCTTGGCTCATTATCTAAGGAGATGACCACAATCACTATGGCGAACTGGAAACTACACAATGGAAAAACCAATCCACTGGCAAATTATACCCGAAGGCCTGACAATAATATCACTGGACACTAAACCACTCCAGAATTATAATTATGTCCACTAGCCTGAATCGCTATAAACTATCTTCCACATACAGTGAAAAGGGAACCACAAAAATGTTCGTCACTCTCTGACCAAGGCCCAGCGTCTACTGCCTCTTTCGCGCCTTTCCATTTTCCCCTTCCGGTGTCCCAGACTAACCGGTTTTTCAAAAAGTTATCAGAAAACCCGCTGATAAGCGATGTCGCCAATCTATTTTTATAAATATCCACCAACCAGTGACATCCACCCTCTCCCCCACCTCCCCCTTAAGAAAGAAAACGTTGTTTTCTTCCATCGGAGGAGTCCTCGCACGACCCTGTACGGAGTTGGGGCGAACCTATGCCATGACAGCATCTCCTCATCTGATTAGAGAGTGCCATGGTTCTCCACCACCATTGTCGTTCATGCCTACTCAACCTATCCACCAAACACAATATGAGCATGAAATAAGCCAACCCAGGTACTGGTAGTCGTGAAAAATAACAACGACTGTCCACACCTGGTCTAACAAATACCCTACATAGAACATACATAGTTATTCTTATCTAGGCATCCAAAACAGTAAGCGATCTCATAGTATAAACAATCATTTGTATATGCTATAAATATACATTATCTTCGATTCTAATGCAGGTTGCCTTTATGGCATCATAATACATACATTGTAAAGCATAACATATTACAGCATAAACATGCATTGCCAGGCATCACATGATATTTACAAGTTTACAAAACTCACATATTCATATCAGAATGGTACTGGGGGCGTGAGTCAGACTCTAAGGTTCGGTTCGCGTCAACCGAAACATCTTACTGAACACGAACCAGAAACCTAACCCTAGCTATTGCTGAACTATTAGCAGATGGTTCTGAAGCAATGACATATGCTTCTGCCTAACTGCATCACGCGCACCCACCTATTCGCAAAAGTCACCAGTGATATTTTGGTATTGTGGCGCAACGACACTACCTCCACAAATCTAACCTGCGCGACCTCATCAAACACTCGTCTGAGTGTGTGCCAACTACCACTCAGGGGAACTTTACGCACCCAAACTGTGCGATCACTATCTATCGGCCAATCGTATAATTTCCTACTGCTCCCAATCATGTCATTTGGTACTTGCCGCGAACCACGTTTACGATGTACCTTCTGGTCATCCCCTTTGGGAGTTTGGTGATGCTGAGCCTCTCCTCCAGCCACACCCCTGGCTTTATGCACTCCCTGCACATTGCCGACGATTAAATCGGCAATTGGGTCCTCGAGAACGAACGCGTTCACTCTGCCCGATAGGAACGGGGTGTCCATATTGATACATGCCTGGGGGTAAGACTCCACTTTGCCCCCGAACGTGGTGCATTTCACAGTTTTGTCCGTAAGGCAGGACTCGTCGATGCACGACCGACGCAGCCCAATTGTGGTATACTAGTGTCCCTCAACACAGAGACTGGTTTTATCTCCACCATACCTTTGAGGAGATCCACCTTCCCAGTCTCATGGACTGCCGACAGACATGGTGCCGCATGCCCACAGTGTAGCACTATCCAACTCATCGCGTGAACTCTTGCTAGCATCTTTAGACGACGACGACCGCGCATCAGAGTCTGAAGATCGATTCTCTGAGGAACCACTCCTCTGCTTGTGATGTTTGGTTTTATATCAAAACCGGTCTTCCTCCAGCGATTTCTCGAAGTGTACCTGCTTACGCGCTTGGAGCTCCCCTCCGTCGCTATAACTTTTTCATTGTTGGTTCTGCTAACTCGGCCGACCATTCCGATGGGATCGGAAGTTCCCATAATTACCTATACGTGGCTGATAGAGACTGGAAGGCTTCTCATACTTCTGCTCTTGGCCCCTGTCTGCCTCTGAACTTTGCCGACACCAGCAACTATGTCGTATGGCAGACCTGACTTGTGGATGGGTTTGCTCGGCTGGCTAAGGACATAATGATGCCCCAATTGGGCCATGGACTCAATGTCCTTTGACTGGCGCTCTTGGAAGAACGCCACCAACTCAGTTGAGCACGACGACAACACTTTGTCTCGTAACATCAAGTCTAACAAGCCATCATAGTCCTTCATTATCCCCTCCATTTCGATCCATCTATTCAGCAGGAGCTTTATCTTCGAAATAAAGTACTCGATGTCTTGGTCTGCGCTTGGCATCGCGTTTCTAAAACGCGTCCGGTACCCGTCAGCAGTCAGACGGAACTTCCGGAGCAACCTTTTCTTTACTTTGTCATAATCCGCCCTTTCATCTAGCGGGAGGCTATAAAAAGTCTCCATCGCAGGCCCCACTAGCACCGTCGATAGCAGAGATGACCACTGATCTCTGTCAGCCTTCCAGGCCACGCATTCTTTCTCTAATTCTAACTCTATCCATCTTCCTTTCCTCCAATTATCTCTTTTCTTGTAATTCTCTCTCCATCTTCTTTTCTTCAAATTTTCTATCTTCTCTCATCTTCTTTTCTTGCAATTCTCTCTCCATCTTTTCTTGCAACTCGAATTCTCTTCTTTTGAGCTCTAACTCTTCAGCTCGAGCATCCCTTAAGGCATTCTGGTTCTCTTTTGATTTGAATTCTGCCTTAGCATAATCCAATAATTCTTTTCCTGTGTACCCAGCTTCCTTGCCTATCCGCATGAAACTATCAATGTCCATGATGTACACTCAGAATATTCACTATTATCTCTTGCTATAGATATTTACTATGCAACTACTCAAACGTATGTACTTCACTTATATCACCAGATAACTCTGCTTACAAAGTACACCGTAATGATAGTAAATATTGATACAGTATCACTTCTCCAATTTACACATATATATGCAAGTAAATATATATCACCTCACCTCTCACTGTATCCACATACTCCACTTTACCTCTTATTGTATACTTATTGTCTTACTTAGCCTCTTGGCTACTGTCTCATTACTCTGTAGATTTGGTCCTTCTGACCACTTAGTCTCTATGATACACTAACAGACCCTTACAATAGTCAACAGTTCCTGGTGCTATGACACCAGTGTACCAACTTGACAAAAAATCGGCTTTTACTCTAAAGTCTGTCACTGGCACCCACACTGGTGCTATACTCAGATAATACTTTTAATTATTACTAATCTGTCTTATATAAATGTTTCTATTGGCAAAATGAGCACTACACAGATGAAAAGACACGAACTAAACACTACGAAAACAAAAATCCCAGTCACGAGGAATAAGATGATAGACAAAGTAGAGCAGAGGTAGATTAATATATACAATGCGTGACTGCGCACGAACGAAAACAAGGGATCCCTGTAAACGTATTTACAAGATAGAAAGATGGAACAAGAGAACACACCACTTAAACACAACAAAAGAATACTGAATGTGCAAGACAATGTAAATACAAACTACACCTAACACCAACAGGGCTTGGAATGTTAAGTAGGGCAGTCGCAGGAAAACCATCTGCCTTACTCCACCACTAAACATACACAGCCACTCCCTAGAAAGAAATCAGTCTAATTCAATCTTTTCCCACGAGTAGGACCAGAATGAATTAAACTCACCACCCGTCCACCATTGAACACGCAAATATCATATACAATAGACTAAACAACAACTACACTTAACAATGAAGTGCTGAAAGCTATCTCCTTCACTAACCACTGTCCACTCACTCCAGTCAAAAGAAACTACATAACATATAACCAATAATAACAGAAATAATACCAATGCCCCAAGTAATAGGAAATAGAGTGGAAGATCCCACCTAACTAACTAACCCGATATAAACATCCAGACAAAGTTCTTCAAAGAAAGTAGAGAAAAAGAACAGAACAAAAGGAAAGAAAACAACAACAAATTACTACGCAAGCTTCAAGAAGCAGATGAAGAAATAGGACTTTCCTACTCTAAAAGATCAGATTAATAGACAGAAAAGACAATTTAGAATTTAGAGAAAAAAAAAAACAAGAAACAACAATAAAGCATAGCATACAAAAATTTTCATCATAGCTGGCAGACGCTGGAGCTGGGTTGGTCATGTCCTCAGAAGAGACCCCGATGCCATCACAAGAACAGCTATGCTTTGGACCCCTGAAGGAAAACGAAAGAGAGGCCGACCAAAAACAACCTGGCGGAGGACTGTGGAGGCTGAGATGCAAAAAATGAACCAGAGTTGGGGCACTGTACGAAGGATGGCCACCGACCGAGCAAAGTGGAATCAATTTGTTGTTGCCCTACAAGACGCCACTAGGCGTGATGGCCACTGACTGCTTTGACGGTCGGTGGTTAAGGATCAAAGAAGAAGAAGAATACAAAAATTACAAACAAAATCTTAACTGATGGTCCAGCGTCGCTTGTACAAGAAGCTCTTCAGCATAGATGATCCAAGATGAAGACCAACAAACGGAACACCACACTTGACGTAAAGTTCCAAAACACGTACTCCACTGTGGTATCGAATATCCCGACAGAATATCCAGAATACAGTTCAGAAAACCAGACTTCTACATACGTCTGTGTGCCAGCATATACAATATTGTCCTTTGGCACGGTAGTGCAACCAATATCCAGGCGACTACACTGTTCTACACGATGCTTTCACAGCACTGTCCACCGAAAAATATCAGGATCATAAATCCACAAGTCTATGTGACAGCCAATATCGTTGTGGTGGATTTGGTGTTATTCTATAAATATTATGAATTTTAATTCTATCAGGTGTGAGATCAGAGCCCCTGAGGTTTATTACATTCAGATAAGTTTACAGGAAACCTGTCTGCTTCCACCAATGACCTCACCCGATTGTATATCTTCCCCTACTGAAGTGTAATGGTGTGTGTATGTTGTCTAGCAAGTGTCTAGGGTATATGCAATGTGATGAAGTGTAGGAACAGGACAACAACTACACCTACTACTAATAAACAATGTTTAAACAAGTCACTGGTTAAGTTTTCAATTTAACATATTTTTTACAATTTATTTTCCTGTATCTTTGTTATTCTTTTAGACAAAGGAATAATCAACTCAAAATGATAATATAAATATTTACAACAATTAATTCACAAATATAATTGAGTCTGTGTTTTCCCACAATTATTTATATAAGTCAAGTTAGAAAAGTGTCAAGTATTCCTTGCTCCTAGAAAAGGGTACAGGTTATTCGAACGTTTGGATTCATCACTGTCTGACACATTATATTTTGGGAAATTGAGAGTTAGATTGTTTGTGATATCAAATACCCCAGACACGATTGCTTATCTGGGATTTCTGGTAACAGGCTGACTGAAGTATACTATGTCAACTTCCACTGCCAAGTCACGCTTCTGCTTCTTGTAATATATTTATGTGCAGGCACTCAGTAGATATGGCCTCACTGCAGAACTTATGGTCAGGTATTTGATCACCTGGGCTCACTTTCAAACGTAGAAGAAACCCTGAAACAATATAAATGTGTCCAACTCAGCAACTAATAGTCTCTCTCTTTCCCTACTCTAACATTTGCAATATCATCAGACATCAGTACGGTAACTAAACAATTAGTTAACGTTCTCAATTTGGTTGGTACCCCTTTCATGGATAAATCACTTTCAAACCACCGTTTGACACTTTCCTTGACAAAGGAAACATTTTACATTAATAATATCAAGTCATGTACAATCACGGTGACTTACTGAAGAAGACGGCCAGTGATCTTCCTGGTCTTATGTCATAATACAACATTTTTTTCATTAATATTTAATTTTCTTTTCTCCCAATATGGTAGAAAGCCTGTCTTGCTTTTCTACAACAGGTTAAGGTAGTAGGCTACCCACAAATGATTAAAAAAAATAAAAATCCAACAATTTTCATTTTCATGCTTTAAATCATCGTCAACATGTTCTTGTACTAAAAATAATTCATAGAAGCTTAGAGATACTCTGGTATGATAGGAATCAGTGTTTTTCTACACACACCCCCTTGAGTGATTTGCATAGCAACCAATGTTTATAGTTGGTTACCATGTGAATAATGACCCAACAGGAAGGTGCGTAATTGTAAAACTGTGAAATTATAATTATACTGAGGCAACAGGAAAAAGATATTTATAACTTTTCCAAGGGGAATCACTCAATGATTTCTTATGAATTTTTCCAAAGGGTGTGTCTAGAAAGCTTTGATCGTAAATTTCAGCATTTGTTACATGCATTGTGCATTTTCACCCACATCAACTCTATTTATTGCTAGTTTTATACTGATTCTGTATAATAGTAGTTAGCAGAGCTTCTTTTGTTCACAATAGGAAATAAGACAAAGTAAGTTCCTTGGAAATCGGTACACCAACAAACCGTTGCCTGAAAATGAGACACCTATTGTCGATAGTGACGCTATAAAGCCTCTGTGCTCCTCAGCAAAGAAAATAAAGGTCCAAGAAAGTGAAGGACAAGCTAAAAATGACAACAGAGGAAATGTGTTTATCCTTATGGATGTAAAACTGCTGTTTGGGTTTTTATGCGCTAACTTTAGATGTGACAAATGTTATCAGTACTCACTGACCTGTGAGATCGTCGAGGAGACTCGGGATGGCTTTTGTCATGAAATCAGTATCAAGTGCACAAACTGTGTCGAATGGAATGCCAATTTCAATACTTCTGATGTTTCATCTCCAGCTACTCACAAACACAAAGAAGTAAATGTGCGAATGGTGGCATTTGTGCGTTCTATTGGGAAAGGCCACAGTGCATTGCATAATTTTTCAATATACATGAACACAAGTCAACCAATGGCAAAGAAAGCTTACAGGAGAACTGATGCATGATGCCATATGATGATGGATGGCATCCGCATGTCTGGTTTTGTGTAGTGTGTAGATGTGTTCAGTCAAAACAATGTTCATGCAACAATAACAGGGCAATCCACATAGGACGTCAGTAAACTCACGACGTATAAAGTCAATGAGTCTTGAAACAGCCGTTGACGTTTTTCTTCATTATTTATTGTGGACGCCACAGTGACAAAATGGTTACGCAAATGTGTAGGCACATCAAACAGTCATTATCACAGCAACATTCAATACAGCAATAAACGGTAGACAGCATTACAATGATGAGTCAGATGCATGTTATATTTCAAAGTGCTGTAAATGTAGTCAGGTGAACAACTCCATCCTTTTCTATAACAGCCAGGAGATAACCAGATGTATGAGATCAGTTCACTCTCCTTAGTTTGACTTCAGCAAGACAGACACGTCTGCCGAAGTATAAATAATGTCCTCAAAAATATCCTCTAGATAATAAAGGTTTTCTAAACCTAGTCCATTTAACAAAGTAGCAAGTAATGGTCCTTGGTACCTGCATCAACCGATGCAGTACAATGCAGCGACATGTGAGCTAGGAAAACATCTCGTGACGACGACTTTCGCAGACAGGCTATGAATCGAAATCGCTCACGACCCAAAATCAATAGAGTTAATGAAAGAGTCAATTTACCTTGCTTTCATGAAATACACAGAAATATCACGCCTCCCGACATGTGGGAAACACTAGAGGTATTATCTCGAATAAACGAAATATCCATTAAGAGGACTACACATCCCTGACAGAACAAAAATAGCGGAGATCCCCTCTTCAACGAGGCATCTCTTTCGCCATTCCAAATCGCTCACTTCCCACTAGTGGTGGGCGGAAACCGATCGACAAAGAAGCAAGACAAGTCATGCGCAGTCCAGCGCAAAACGACCACAGCTCAAACTTAACTGCATTCGATACCAACGCGAGAAGACAAATGCTTACCGAGAAAAGTGACTATAAATTCCAAGCAGTTGTTGCCCTTGCGTTATAAAACAGATATTGAAATAAAACGATGTTGCGAGAATTTATCACGCAACATATCACCACCTCCTCCCGATAAAAAAAAAAAATGTGGAACATATTTTTTTTTCAATATCAAAGAGCAAGCGATAAGCGGCTCAAAACGCACGAATTATGCGCTGATAATTAACTAAATTGCCAAACAATAGGCTAATTATAGAGTGTCTGGTGAGGATATACCTCAACAGAAAAATAAATATGTCTCAAAAAATATTCACATCGGGAGGTGTCACCAACACACATCACGTTAGCATGTAAACACAATATACGTATGCAAGTTACTATAATCATCATTAAACAGCATACTCTAATATTGTCTTTAAAAATGGATGTACAAATCTGATAGGAAAATTTAGATAGTACATTCTTTGACATGTAATGACATAAGTACATAGTAAAGTTAAACTACATGACGATCCAGGACATATGCTCTGGTATTCCGAGGGTAAGTACACAATCTAGAACTCGTAAGGTAAGTCCTCAGCTCAACAATGACATTCTGAGAAAGTACAAGCAATATAATGCTAATTAATAACTAATATGCTTCATAAGGTACAATACATTATTAATAATTGTGGCTGTTTAGTAAACTAACGGCCCTTATATTAACTACTCAGTCCTCCTCTATCATCTTAAAAAACGAACAGAAGAAGATGACAACAAAGCACGATAGTGTGTACATATAAAGTAAGTACAGATGTGCTAATCTATTGTAGAAATATAGGTGTGTTATGACTCTGTAATATATGGAAATATAGGACAGAAGTATTAATTGGAGTCATGTGGGCATCTAGACAAAATGTCAGCCATCACATTATCCGCACCACGGATAGCTCGTACCGTGAAGTGAAAAGGTTGAAGAGCTATAGCATATCGAGTGGATCTCGAACTCTTCAAATTCTTAGTCTGAATAGCTGTAAGAGCTTTCTGATCAGTCACTAGAATGAAATGTGCGCCCAGGAGGAATCTTTGTAGCTTTTAGAATTGACCAAACCATCGCTAACAACTCACGGTCTAAAACCGAGTAGTTCCTCTCTGCCGCATTTAGTTTTCTAGAAATGTACATAACAGGATGCAGAGTATTTGCATATTCTTGCATCAGTGCTGCTCCAATCCCAGTGGATGAAGCATCACTCCGAAGAACAAAAGTCCTATCAAGAGTAGGTAATCTTAAGATGGGAGGAGAAGAAAATATATTCTTGATTTGGTCTAGTGAAGATTGGCATTCTTCAGACCAACGGACCAGATTAGGCGAACCTTTCTTCAACAATGTTGATAGAAGTGCCATGATCGAAGATAAATTTGGAATAAATCTCCCATAAAATTGAATTAAACCTAAGAGACTCCTAACTTGTTTCTTCGTTTTAGGAACAGAGATGTTCAGTATTTTGGAAGTATTGTGGTCTTCTGTCTTCAAGAGACCATGACCAACACGATGACCCAGGAAAGAGATTTCACCAAAACCAACAAAAGCTTTAGAAGGTTTTGCTGTCAAATTATTCTCACGTAGAGTGGACAGTAAGTCATATAACCCTAAATAGTGATCTTCCCAGGTATCACTGAAGAGACAGATGTCATCTAAGTATGCGATGACATCCGAACGATGTGACAGAATTCGACGCATCATGCGAACGAAAGTGGCAGGGGCGTTCATGAGACCAAAAGGCATAACATTCCATTGAAATAGACCCCTAGGTGTAGAAAAAGCAGTAAGAGGTTTGGCATGCTCTGCTAAAGGCACTTGCCAATAACCTTTAGACAAGTCAAGTTTAGTGAAGAATCTAGAATTAGAAAGTCTAATCAGTAGATCTTCTAACAAAGGCATCGGTTTCAGCGTCGAACTTTGTGACCTGATTCAATTTGCGATAATCAACGCAAATTCGTATGTTCTTATCCTTCTTCCGGACAATAACCATGGAAGAAGAATATGGTGAAGTCGATGGTTCAATTATATTTAATTGAATCATTTCATCCAATTCCTTTTCCACTTGCGACTGAAAGTGTATAGGAATAGGATACGGCCTAACCCTAATTGGATTATTGTCGGTAAGAATTATGTCATGTTCTATGACATCTGTGTGTCCAGGAATGTCAGTGAGAACATCCTGAAATGTTTGTAACATCGACAAGTCTCGTCGATGTTCGTCACCAGAAAGATTAGGAGAAACAGAAACGTTTTTCCAAGATTCCGTGGAATGTAATGGAACCACTGGAAGGGGAAGGTTGACATCAGAGAAGGTAGCTTCCTCATCCTGAATGACAGACAGGGATGAATAATGACCGTGAGGTGCAGGAGCATCATCCGTTGCCTGGAAAATAGGCAGCAAATAGTCCGGACGTTCGTGAAATTCCGAAAGCATGTTTATGTGGAAAGTTTTATGCTTTCCATCAATATCGACCACATAGTCAACATCGGAAATCCGAGAGACTATTGCATACGGACCTTTCCATGCAATAAGAAGTCTATTTTCCCTACTGGGGAGTAGGACGAATGCTTTGTCACCTGGACAAAGTTGTCGTAGACATCTATTCTTGTTAGCAAACTGCCTTGCCTTCTCTTTAGCAATTTCTGATGAAGCAGTTGCTAGCTTACATGCCTCAATGATCTTTTGTCTAAGAGCAATGACATACTCATATGAGGATTGAGTTTCATCGCTAATATCATCGGCAGTGATGAGATCGTGTAATAAAGACATAGGGCCGCGTGGACGCGCGCCAAAGACAAGTTCGAAGGGAGAAAATCCTGTGTGTTCATTAGGGACTTCTCTATAGGCAAAGAGAGCCGCGGGTAAAACCCTGTCCCAATCTTGAGGATGATCTTCAGTTATCTTACCAAGGAAAGTCTTGAGCGTTCTATTCAGACGCTCAACTAACCCATTAGACATAGGATGGTAGATACTACTGAGAGATCGTTCAATATGTAAGGTAGACATTACCTGTGACATAGTGTCAGATATGAGTTGAGTGCCATGGTCTGACAATATTTCTCTGGGGAACCCCAAGCGAGAAAATATCAACCAAAGAGCATCTGCGATATCTGTAGTAGATATGCTCTTAAGAGGAATAGCCTCTGGCCAACGTGTGCACATATCGACACATGTAAGGATAAACTGATGTCCTCTGGCCGACTTGACCTTAAAAGGGCCAATAATATCTATGGCCATTTTCTGAAACGGCCGAATAGGAATGTCAGCAGCCTGGATAGGCGCAGCATGTCGTGGTCCTCTAGATTTGACCTCCTGACATACCTTGCATGATCGGCAGTAAATACGAATGTCCTTATTGACATCTTGGCTATCAACTTCATTATCACTATTCAGTGAAGTTTCGGGTGTTTGTAGAGCTTGTGCTCTTGTAACTACTGCATTTGTAGCTTGCATGTTATTATCTTCCCAAGCAGCAATCTGCTGTGGGGTACACTCCCTAACTCCGTGAATACGACCAATAATAAGGTCCGCAATAGGATTAGAATTAGGGTAAGAGACAAGCATGCACATCTCCAGTAAAGAAAGGAGTGGCAATGCGAATTACAGCAGTAGGATATTTTTCTAGAGTGCCGCCAAATGTGACACATTTAATAACCCTTCCTGTAGCACAAGATGGATCTACAAGCGATTGTCTAACACCAATAGTGGTGCATCCGGAATCGAAAAGTAGTGAGACCGGAGTATCATTAACAAGACCCTTATGTAGAATTAAAGAACCCCTCCCGTCATGCGCAACAGCAGCAGGAAGAGCGGGAAGTGGGTGACCACAACTCAAAGTAGTTATGGTACCCGGTTCGAATAAAGTACTGCATTGGGGGCATTTGTTTGCTCTCTCAAAGTTAAAAGCATAACTAGTGACAGCGTCAAAGTTTTTACTATCAACAACATGATTACAGGCTGCCTCAGTTTCCTGTTGTACAGCATTAGCCTGCTGATATCTCTTTTTTTTGTGTTGAGATCTACCCCGACTATTATTACCTCTGAAGTTATCAGAGTTATTATTATCTCTGCAGTTATTATTGTCTCTATTGTAATTGTTATACTGGTTCGAATTCCAGTTTCCACGATTACTATCATGTTCACATTGATGCGAACATCTATTTGTTTGGTTCTGAGGTCTTCGGCAGGAATAACCTCTATTACCATATCCTCTTTTGAAATGCTTATAATTATTAGGGTGATAGTAACGAGTACTATCAGGTTGTCTCCAATTCTTCGAAGAAGAATCACCATGAAATTGATTTCCATGATTTTGACAGAAATTACCGCTACTCTTTCTATCAAAATTTTGTTGGGATTTACGAGCAAAGTTTTGACCATACGGAGCTGCCGAAGCAACTGGTAAACCTTCTTTCACCTTAGAGTTACCCATGGTTATGTGTGGGTGCGCAGTTACGTATTGGCAACAGAAATCTTCCATTTCTTTTATTGTTTTAGGTTTACGTTCATGAAGGAAAGCAAGGAAAGACTCATTGACAGACGACATGACTTTGTCTCTAAGTATTAAGTTCATAAGTCCTTCATAAGTTTTTTCCGTCTTAGATAGTTCAACCCATCGTGAGAAAGTAATGCGTATTCTTGCAATAAACTCGGAGAATTCAACTCCATTTTCAGGTAACATGTTTTTTAAATTGTAGACGATAGCCGTCTTCGTTAAGCTGATATTTCTTTAACAAAGCGGCCCTGACAACCTCATAATTGTTCTTGTCAGGTTCATCCACCATATTTAATATACTTAGAGCTTTACCTGTCAGTATCCCTGATAACTGATAAACATATTTTGCTTTGTCTATGTTGTGAGCTGTACATGCTTGTTCAAATCTGTCCAGATAGAACATTATGTCATCACTGGAAGGACTAAATGTTGGTAACTTAATCTTAAAAGTATCATTATTAGCCTTACCAGAAGATGAACCCTTGTTTGAATCATTACCATTACTCATGCTCGTCAATTTCAATTTTTCCAACTCTAAAGCTAAGACCTTTTCTTCATGTTCCATTTTTGCTTTCTCTTTCCTCTCATCAGACTCTCTCTGTAATCTTCTTTCCTCAGCCTGAGCCTCTTTTTGAAGTCTTTCATTTTCAGCTTCTTTTTCAAGTCTTTTATTTTCAGCCTCTTTTTCAAGTCTTTTATTCTCAGCCTCTTTTTGAAGTCGTTCAGCTTCTAGCTGTAGCTGGAGTTTTCTCTCCTCAGCTTCTGATTCCCTTTTTTGTTTTTCCATTTCCATTTGGAATCTTTTTTCATCCACCTGCATCTGCAGTTTCTTTTGTTCAGCTTCCATTGCTTTATCATATCGAGCAGTTGCAAATTCTTCTAACTTATCACCAGTCTTCCCAAGCAATTTACCCTGCTCAATAAAGTGCTCAAATGTAGACATGTTGTCTAACATATGAGTCCAAAACCTGAAATAATTAACTAATTTATTTCAAACCTAAGTGTAACAAGTCTTAATTAAGCACTTGTATATTCACATCACCTTATATTATCCCAGTCTCTGTGGGAAACAAGTCTCCAATCAAAGAACTTGTATATGAAATATCAGCACTCAATTCTTGATCATAAGTGCACTTCTCATTCAATAGTGCACGACACTATTCATCATTCATTTATCATCAGTATAGTAGTAACAGTGCATTAGCATAGCCCATTAACTAATTACTATAACTGTAAACAATGACTATGTAAACACATGCAGAATGTAAACATTGAAAATGTAAACAATACAAACAATGTAAACAATAACAATGTAAACAATAACAAAGATCAGCAACAATACAAAAACTTTCGCAGAAATCAACTAAAAATAAAGCAGAAATTAATGAAATATCACAAAAAATGTGACGATATCTGCGATAGAATTAAACAAAATACATGACACCACAGTGTATAAACAAAAATGTTGTATGAAACTAAATTATAGACAAGAGTAGGCTAACAAACACAAACAAATCAAAACAAAACTAAAGAATGCGAAATAATAACGAAAACAATATTAAAACATGTCATCACAGCTAACATAAATAGCAACAGAAGTCGCTTAGCAAATTCCAGTATCGGAAATTTGCAAACCTTACAGAAAACGCTCACAATAGACGACCTCTATGACGTGGCATAATCTAACGGAGACACCACCCAACCGAGAACCCGCTGAAATATAAACATATAAATATACAAATAACATATAAACATATAACATATAGAATGAGATGATACACAGAAGACTCAGCAGAAGTACAAGGGCACAGTTTACATACAAACAGGCCACTTAACTTATAGGCTTCCAATCGTAGAACAGCAGAAAAACGGATGTCAATCAACGTCCTAAAGAGCGAAGCTCCAACGATGATGGCACATCTGAACTGCTTCCACTGCTAACACGATGGTACAAGAGCTTCTGACATACTGTGTGTTGAGTTGTTTCGGCACTTGACCTTCTAATCCAAAAGTAAGTTGATGGAAATCGGTACTTGGCCTTCTTCAGAAAACAACCCGTTTCAACCGGCACTTGACCTTCTCAAAAAACGACAGCACTGGAACCTTGACAGCAGCAACTTGCTTGACTTGCGTAAAAGATAACAGCAGTCCGAGTTATCCGGCAACATGTAACAACGCCGGGTACTGTCAAATTCTTGTTTCCGTCAAAAAATTGAAATTTGACTTTTACCGGGCAACGCCGAGTACTTTGAAAATTTTGAAGATGTTGACTGTATTGAAGAATGTTAATTTCTTGAAGGATGCTGATGAATTCTTGTTGAAAATGAAGTGGGTAAGGGACCCCGTGTTTGCTGGTACCAGAATCAAACCAGCTTATGGCCACCAAATGATGCATGATGCCATATGATGATGGATGGCATCCGCATGTCTGGTTTTGTGTAGTGTGTAGATGTGTTCAGTCAAAACAATGTTCATGCAACAATAACAGGGCAATCCACATAGGACGTCAGTAAACTCACGACGTATAAAGTCAATGAGTCTTGAAACAGCCGTTGACGTTTTTCTTCATTATTTATTGTGGACGCCACAGTGACAAAATGGTTACGCAAATGTGTAGGCACATCAAACAGTCATTATCACAGCAACATTCAATACAGCAATAAACGGTAGACAGCATTACAATGATGAGTCAGATGCATGTTATATTTCAAAGTGCTGTAAATGTAGTCAGGTGAACAACTCCATCCTTTTCTATAACAGCCAGGAGATAACCAGATGTATGAGATCAGTTCACTCTCCTTAGTTTGACTTCAGCAAGACAGACACGTCTGCCGAAGTATAAATAATGTCCTCAAAAATATCCTCTAGATAATAAAGGTTTTCTAAACCTAGTCCATTTAACAAAGTAGCAAGTAATGGTCCTTGGTACCTGCATCAACCGATGCAGTACAATGCAGCGACATGTGAGCTAGGAAAACATCTCGTGACGACGACTTTCGCAGACAGGCTATGAATCGAAATCGCTCACGACCCAAAATCAATAGAGTTAATGAAAGAGTCAATTTACCTTGCTTTCATGAAATACACAGAAATATCACGCCTCCCGACATGTGGGAAACACTAGAGGTATTATCTCGAATAAACGAAATATCCATTAAGAGGACTACACATCCCTGACAGAACAAAAATAGCGGAGATCCCCTCTTCAACGAGGCATCTCTTTCGCCATTCCAAATCGCTCACTCCCACTAGTGGTGGGCGGAAACCGATCGACAAAGAAGCAAGACAAGTCATGCGCAGTCCAGCGCAAAACGACCACAGCTCAAACTTAACTGCATTCGATACCAACGCGAGAAGACAAATGCTTACCGAGAAAAGTGACTATAAATTCCAAGCAGTTGTTGCCCTTGCGTTATAAAACAGATATTGAAATAAAACGATGTTGCGAGAATTTATCACGCAACAAGAACGCTGCACAGGATCTATTCAGCAAGTAAGGACATTGCAATGGAAAGACCCTGAGAGCACTGAAAAGGGGATTCATAGACACTGCAGCTGCAGTAGAAGGAGACCATTATTCAATAGGAGCTCATTAAACTTCATTTTGTGAGTTCTTTTTCTGTTTTTCTTTGTTTTCTCGGAATTGTCTTTTTAGCATAATTGGTGATCTTTGAAACATGATATCTCTGGATCTATACATTCAATTGACATGAAAATTAACACAGTTGGTTGTCATATAATCTTACAGATTCTGACCTAAAATGGATACAATTGAATTCAAAGTTTTAGTTTTATGACCATCATGCATATATAATGAGGCACAAATATCAAACATTCCAGAAATATAAATTTTGAAAATTCATTAAAAATTAACCTTTCTGTCAATCTCTGTCATTTTAGTTCATGACCTCACGCTATATATAATGATTCAATTTGCCAAGTTTCAGTCAGATCCTTGTACAAATAACATAGTTATGATGTTTTGAAAAAGGTGTATAATTTATTTACTACGGCGGCCATATTGGATAGCTAATTTGCATAATTAATGAGGTCATTATGTGGACAAAAATTTTAAGTCCATACTAACACTATACCCATGGTTGTTTGATTCTGAAAGGAAAATTTGAGTTTTTTACCCTATCAAGGTAGCCTACTACCTTAATACATTTCCTAACAACGCTGTGAAACAACACAGTGTTTGATGTTGACTTCCATCTAGATAAACGTTTTCCCCCATAAGGTTCATACTGATTCAATAATGCATACATTATAATGATAAAATTGACAATATAAAGGTTTTCATTCTTACCGCATCAAAGAAATTTACACACTAAACAGTTGAATATAGCGATATATGGCAACAATCCAGATTGTACTCCTTTCTTGTCTTAAAACAACTTTAGTGAATGAATTCTTTTTAACAAGTGGCCCCGAATACCAACTAATTGCTTTTATTCAATCGTTAGTATATTACACCACAGCCAATCAGGGACCGTTTGGCTTCTAGCGTTCTTTTTTCAAAACTGACCTCAAATATTCAAAATTAAGACTCCTTCCCCTCTACCCCCACTACGGGCAAACTGAGAAAGATTTTCAAGTCCGTTCGTCTATCTGTCTTATGTCCAACTTCTTTATTTCTTAATAGTTTTAAATTCTGATACATACTTATTGATCCTGTTGTTATCTATCGCACAGTCATTACATTATTTTATTCTTGTATTTATTTCTAATGCCTAGTATCGTTTTATTTCTACAATGCTTCAAAAAAAAAAATATTTCCTATCTCTCCTATTCAAATTTGTAAACACGACTAGTGACACTCCTAGTCCGATACTCCGTCTCATCCCCCCATTCAGTACTGCATATTCAAAAAATCTCACGTTAACCTTAATTTTTTTCCTTTTATTTTTAACTATCGCTCTCATGCAGAACGCAGCAGATCCTTGTAGTACGTTACCAAATTTTTAACAACACGTTTGTAGAATCACTACTTTAGCACTACTTCTAGCTAAAAATGCGACTTGTGTGAGTGTTTATATCGGCTGACAAGTCCAACAGCGTGAATAGGTGCCACTAACACGTATCGAGAAAAATGGGGGTCTGCAACTTGTGACGTCGCGTTTCTGCCATGCTACGACATTTATCTCTCAATTTTATGCCTTCGTGTATTCGTTTTTACACGTTTTCTTCTCTCTCTCTCTTGCTTTGAAGGCTAGGCTTGAACTGTGACGTTAGTTTCACGCAAGCGGTCCTAAATTTTGTGGCTTTGCTAGCGAGATAATTAACCAGCATTTCTACAGCATACATTGGATTCCCGACTGGCATAGTAGAAGCTGTTAGTCACTAACACACGGGCTGTTTTATTTACTAGCATTTTGGAGTACAATTCTATGGAAATTAGCGTTTGTCTCAAGACCGAGGCATACAATTTTAGCAATGCCTTGCGGCGTCGGCGACAACGATCTCCATAACTTCGCTCTTTTATTCCTAGGTTACTTTCTACTTATAAACAACTATATTATGTGTTTCAGTCGGTGAAATCTCGAGACATATGTGAGCGTGTTGCACATACAGATTGTATTTTACGACAATCGTTACTGTCTTTCGGCACTATGATACATAAAATATCCCAGTCAGGATCACTTCACTGCAGCACTTCAGGATTCCAGCAGTCTTTAGCACAGAGTGCTCCAGGACCACTGAGATCAGCAGGCTTCACTCTTCAGCACAGTAAATTTCCCGGGTCACGACAGAGGCGTTGGTAGGCTTCCACTGGACAGGCACATCAGAGAGGTATGACAGCGACAGAAATTGGCAAAATCTCCAGAAGGTAATGTTCCCAGGTAGGAAGAGCAGTACGTGTACTGACACTGCTGCAGGTAGACTACAGTGCTCAAACACAGTCTCTTCTACAGCATGGGATGGCTGCAGTGCAGAAACATACGTAAGTAGGTTGTAGCAGGAATTCAGCTGAATGGCTACTACTTGTGATGGGAACAGGACAACTTGCCTACAACAAAACACCCTAACACACCTGTAGGCCTAGGTAAACTTAAAAGTTTACAAAGGTACTCCACAACAACTCGTAACACCTCTAAGGTAACACTCAAAGTCACAATGTATCAACCAGGATAGCACAACAACCGAAGTCGTCTCCCGTCCTGTTGAACACATAACTTTACTCCACAGGGAGCCCCGATTGTTACCAAGAAATCGTGATGACTACCTTGTAATATGTCTACTGAAAGCCAGACACGACACAACTGCACTTTATTCCATCCCTTTTTACACATCTTCTAACAAAACTGGCCAGCCTACACCAAAATTAACTTTCCAACACAACGTCAACCACAAACAATGTCAAAATATTACCTGAACTGACAACAATCTTACACTGTGACCTGAGAAAAAAAAAATTAGGTTACGTATCGCGCCGCTTCACACTTGACCGCCTACAGTTCACTACTGCTGACTGACAAACACACATACCCGAAGCTGACAACCGAAAATAACTCACTATCGTGACTTAGCACACAGAAGGCGTCAACACGCTGTGACTGAAACCTTCTAACATACTGTGTGCATCTTAAATTCAGGCCTATCTAGAAAACTCATAGGCACTACGGCCTTTTATAAAGAATAGGACGGACCACCCAGAAGTCAACTGGGAATTTAATACTATAAAATACAGGCCCCATGGCCTATAGGCTCACCAAAAAATCGGACGTAGCCCTCAGATGTCAACTCCTCTATTTCTGCTGTGGAGTTACCATTGACGCTAATTTAATACTTGACTCATTATCTAAGGATACGACCACAATAATACACGTTCCAGTTATAAGGTTGTATTATATATATATATATATATATATATATATATATATATATATATATATATATATATATATATATATATATATATATACGTTCCAGTTATAAGGTTGTGTAATACACGTTCCAGTTATAAGGTTGTATAATACATGTTCCAGTTATAAGGTTGTTGTTGCCGTCATTTTTGACGGTGGAAAAAACTCCAACCTAATGTATGTTTGGTTTAATGTGATCAAAGAGAGATAAATGTTTATTATCTTTCTGTGGCAGGTTTGACTGGTGATTATCTTCTCCTGTCTTGTGTTGTCCTGTCTCAGGCAATGTCTTATAGTTGACATGTCTTAAGTCTATTTATAGGATAATATACGGAGTATCTTTATCACCCGTTTGGGCGGAAACGCCTGGTCTGGGTTTGCCTCGATCTGGTCCATGCTCTTTGGGCATGCGCGGGTCTTGGCGGCAAAAGCCGGGAGACTGATTCAGAGAGAGTGTACCTGAGGCTTAGAACGGATGTACCGATCCGTAGATTTCTCTCTGCCAAGTTTTCGATAGGGATTGGAAATTCTGGGAATGACAGTTTTGTCATTCTTCCGTCCCTGAGTGTTTCTTTATGCCAGTATTGGCTGTGTTGTGTTACCTTAGAGTGTAAGGATTCTTTGAGAAGGTAACTGAAACATTATTCGATCTTTTCGTCTCGTTTAGATCTTACAGGTACATTTATCGCTGATGGCGACATAGTGAGCGAAGCTCACAAGGAGTTATTATACTGTACCCCAGTATGGCTTCATATTTGAAAGACTAGGTCTAAGTTGACCCGTTACATACATAAGCCTAGGAATCATCTTTATGGATCCGCAATGCAGGCGGAATATGGTTTGGCAGAAAATATATTTATCTCAGAAGCTTGTGTAAACTGAGAGTGACCTGATTATCGAGGCTCGTGACCTGCGGCCTGATTTCGTTGTCATCATATTGGTCCGTGTTTACGGCCAATTCTCTTCACCAGAATGAAGTATCTGGCATGTGAGGCCAGTCTGAAGTCTTTTGCTAATTGTAGGACAATGGCATTGACTTTATTTAAATAACTGATATCGCCCGTACTAAGCAAGATATTTGCTAGGGATTACCTGACGGGGCTCAGTCAGGGATTAGAGCTATTGCATAAACAGTATACATTGGTCAAGACATTGTTACATGTCTGGGATCTGTGATGTCTGAAGCTGACCTTTGTAACTACACATATTATGTACACGATCTTATACTATTGACTGTTTCGTCCATCATCATCGTATTATCGTACGTCATGAATAAATATTGTAAACGTCAGCAGCATTCCCTACTTCACTGACTTCTACTTGTGGTTGTGTGAGTTAATGTGAAGACGTCCAAGAGCCTATACGGCCTTCATGTTATCAGCACTGTTATCTACACACTTACACGATCAACCACATTGTAATACAAGTACTACATGTCTGAATCTACATGAATACTGACATGATGTATGTGTCTACTATACCCTGGCGGCACCTCACGCTAGTGACCTAGATTCTCGCTACAACTTGGTACTGTCCAGGACAACACGACACGCTCAACGTACTAACATTCATAACACATCAAAACAGTACGTTACATCTGGGCATTTACACTGAACAACCTTTTACATCTCCGTACAAACAGACTTTTACAGTTGTATAATACATGTGCCGGTTATAAGGTTGTATAATACACGTTCCAGTTATAAGGTTGCATAATACATGTTCCAGTGTGAAGAAGTACATGTAGAGAACAGTAGGGAACTTGTTCCTTGCACATGTCATTAGTAGAGAACAGTTAGTGAACGTGTTCCTTGTGCATGGCATTAGAAGAGAACAGTTAGGGAAATTGCTAACGATAGGCCAATTAAACTCAAAGAGGAAGACACAGAGAAGGAGAGTAATACTCTTGTAAACTGGCCAATTGGCAAAGGAAGAGATGATTGGAAACACCATAAACCGTAGAAAATGGACAGATGTGATCACCATAGCCAGTCAGACCGCCGCACTCAACGAATGAATAAGCCTGTTTAAAACAGCGTATCACCAAGATGCTACAATTACCCTTGAGCTAGTGGTATTGTTGACTCCTGAATAATATCGGTTTTTTTCGTTTGTTTTTTTTAAACTGTGCCATGTCATCAGAGAAATTTACACAATCGCTAGCCCTGCGGCTGTAGCCCTTCTCCCCCGGCCACCCGACCGTAGATAGCCCTGATTTCACAAGCTGTGATTTTGTGTTTCTCAAACTGGTGAAAATTATCACTCGCTGGATGTCATAGTACAGTAAAATATTGAGAATATATTTTGATCATTCGCCGTGTTGCTTGGGTAGAACCATAACAATGTTAAAAGAATATCAGTTATATTCTCGAAATTACAAGCTGAAATAGCAGGGTAGGGACAGGGAAAACAGGTGAGGTAAACCTCTCTAAAACTGAGGTGGTAGGGTGTGGGTAGTGGAGCAAAGGCCGATCTCTCTAATTCTGAGATAATAACTGAAATAGTGGAAAGTGGAGTAAAGGCCTATCTTTCTAAACCTGACACAAGAACAGAAATGCTGGGTTGTGGAAAGTGGAGTAAAGGCCGATCTCTCGAAACCTGACACAAGAAATTAAATGGTGGGGTGTGGACGGGGAATAAAGGCCGATCTTTCTAAACCTGACAAGAAATGAAATGGTGGGGTGTGGAAAGTGGAGTAAAGGCCGATCTATCTAAACCTGACACAAGAACTGAAATGCGTGAATATATTTGTCCATATAACAAGGTCACATGTGAGTTGGTCCAGTTATTCACTTGCACGGAGACATTTCTGCTTGTGTCTAAACTCCGAAATGACCATAGAGGAAGTAGAAAAGACAATAAATGAGAAATCGAACCCAGCATCAGGACACCACATTCTCCAGCTGATCAGACTAGAACATGGGCTAGCTTATCAGACTAGAACATGAGGTAATATCAGGATTTAAAAGAAATGCAAAAAACAGTAGCCGTATTCCTAGATGTAGCAAAAGCAAACGATGAATGCTGGAGAGAAGGTATGTTATATAAGATTAACAAGATAAGCATAACTGGAAACATATACAACTACATAGAAAACTTCTTGGAGGACAGATACTTTACAGTACAAGTAAATAATTACAAATCAGTTATACGAGCAACAGAACGGCATCCCTCAAGGCTCAGTATTATCTCCTTCCCTATTTTCTATTATGGTTAATGATTTGGGAGAGGAATTCAGCAACAGAAGAAACAAACTGTCACAATTTGCAGATGATGCAGCTATTTGGAGGACGGGGAAAATCCTTCTCAGATTATATACAGATCTGCAAGCCCAAATTAACAAGATCGCAGAATGGATGGCTAAGCGAGGCTTCCAACTAAACGCTAAAAAGACAGTCGGAATGATATTCAATAGAGGTAGATTTATAAATTTAAAGAAGTCTGAGGTCATGACGCTCAATGTGAGCAACCCTGAGCCCATATCAGTAAGGAATCAGCAACTGGTACAGACAGATACCTTCACATACCTAGGAAGCATAGTAACACCGGACGGTTGGGCAGGCAAAGACATCAACATCAGAATGAATAAGGCAAGAACAGCCTTCTTTAGCCTAAATAACATCTGGAAGTCCTCCCAATACAGCACAAGCACAAAATTAAGATTATACCAGAGTTGTGTGCTTTCTGTGCTTCTCTATGGTGCGGAATGCTGGAGAGTCACAGAGAAGGAAATGTCAAAATTGTCCTCTTTTCACACAACATGCCTAAGAAAAATTCACCGCATCTTTTGACCGAATACCATCACCAACCAAGATCTGCTTACTCGTAGCAAGCAAGAGGACATGCACACCATCATATCTGGCAGACGCTGGAGCTGGGTTGGTCATGTCCTCAGAAGAGACCCCGATGCCATCACAAGAACAGCTATGCTTTGGACCCCTGAAGGAAAGCAAAAGAGAGGCCGACCAAAAACAACTTGGCGGAGGACTGTGGAGGCTTAGATGCAAAGAATGAACCAGAGTTGGGGCACTGTACGAAGGATGGCCACCGACCGTGCAAAGTGGAATCAATTTGTTGTTGCCCTGCAAGACGCCACTAGGCGTGATGGCCACTAACTGCTTTGACGGTCGGTGGTTAAGGATCGAAGAAGAAGAAGATTTATAAAAAATAAAACAATTGACATAAAAATCAAAGGGCACAAAATTAAAACAGTAGGAACAACCAAATATTTAGGCATGACTTTAGATCAACAACTAAACTGGAAAAAAACATATAGACAAGCTGGTTGAGAGCTGCAGAGGAGTCACTAATATGATGAGATACCTAAAAGGCATTGGATGAGGAGCAAGCACCAAGTCACTTCTCATGTTCTACAGGTCATTTGTAAGGGGGAAAATGGAGTATGCAAGCATAGTATATGACTATGCAGCTCACAGCAATAAGAAAAAATTGGACAAAATACAGCACAAGGCACTATGCACAATAGCTGGAGCCTCAAGATCAACATCACTTGAAGCACTAGAGGTAACACTAGGAATAATACCCCTCAAGCTAAGAAGAAAAGACTGAATTACATGGGCAAATTCCTAATTGACAAAAACCACCCAGCCCATGCAATGTTTGTGAAGAATTTCCCTATGACCTGGAATACCCCTCTGGAACCCACAAGATACCCAATAGGATGGAAGTGCATGGAGGAAATAGAAGAAAACAGTATTATAACAAATGCAATAAAATGTAGTAGTAAATACACATCAGTGATTCCTCCTTGAGAGCTCAAGAAACCAAACAGTGACTCTCGTCTTTCAGATATAATAAATAAAAAAGCAAGAAAAGACGACATTAAAATCATAGCCAGAGAATACAATCCTGACTCACTGTCAGCTCTTCAAGCACTAAGAAACCCACCACCATGAGAATGTAGCCGACCAGACATAGCAGAAGAAGTGTTGCAACTTAGTACACACCTAAATAATAGGGGCTGCTCAATATTATTAGCATGGATATGGATGTCCTCTCACATGGGAATAGAAGGAAACGATTTAGCCGACAGGGAAGCAAAAACAAGAAGAAGCAGCCCAAACCACATAAACTCAGGATTAGGCACAACAGAGATCAAAAGTGTAATTAGAAATATTATACAGCATTTAAATACGGGGGTATGGCAAAAACTAAAAAATCGATGCAATCACAAGACAACGCTTCCTAATATTTTTCATGGATTGGTATACAATGATAACTCAACTTATTATTTGTAAAATTGTACGTGTGAGACTCTTTCATAATATTTTACCATAACATCTGTCGTAAATTTATTTTGAGAGAAAGAGTCTAGAAATAGTAGTCCGGTTTAGAGTGTAGAATGATGATGAAAACTCAGTGATAGAAATGTATAGATTAAATATGATGCCCCACAGAGTGCTGGAGGAGAGTAAAGACAGACTTATTTACGACAAATCGTTTCTCTCAATCTTCTCTTCCACTCTCCTGGTCAAACAATTATTTGCCAGTTTTCCAGACACACGTCTGCGCTCACACCGATTTGTTGCTTCAAACACTCAGACGACGTGGATACAGCTATATTAAACAAATAGGGAATTTTTGAGTTCATATATACTCACACACTTACCGAGTTGCAGCATCAGACAATCCCTAGAATGATAAACACACTGATTAAACTCTTGACATGTGAAACTGTCTAACACTTCTATGTCCCGCCCCAGATATTGCGAGTTTTTTCTGAGAGCAAATATTCCCGCTTATCGCCGGACTTGAAGTTTAAAGAGTTCTTGTGTTTTATTATATAAAAGGAGTCTATGGGATGGCACTGACACAATTCAAC
Organism: Oreohelix idahoensis; assembly: GCA_024509875.1. Lineage (NCBI taxonomy): Eukaryota > Metazoa > Mollusca > Gastropoda > Stylommatophora > Oreohelicidae > Oreohelix > Oreohelix idahoensis. Next base: position 33,010 of record JAMPIV010018826.1, read on the forward strand.
ACAGGGGTGAAAATGAGGTGATGGCAATATTCCTTCACTGCGTGATGACAGCAACTGACCGGTAAAGTTTTTTTTAATCCAGTGAGGAAAAACTAGGCTCAGTCACAGTCAGGTAAATCGGTAATCTCTCACAATAGAGCAGTATATAAACTATCGCTACTGGCACTGTTCATCTTCCAGTTTATCTTACAGATTGTAATTTAATTTGATGATAATAATCAAATGATCTTGGGTAAGCTTTCTTTCATGAAATTATGTTAGCTAGGCCGCACCGGACCACCACAAGATTTACTTTAAAAAAATGTCTCATCAAACTGTCTGGAAGTTTAAGAACCGAGTATGGAAACTCTGAAAGATTTCGTTATTGCTGGGATTGCAAAAGGTGATCAATCTAGAGAAAAAGATAGAAAACCCATAACAACATAATCATACTTTAAAAAATCAAATAATCTTCTAAGCGCGCGATAAATTTCCCGTTAAGACTATTATATATATGCTCGCGTATTTAATTATGTATTTAATAAACACTGCGCGAGTTCTAGTGGTTAAATCACATATCTATAAATATAGGACTTAACTAAATTTATTAATTATAAATTCCTTCGCGACTTTAAAAGTTAATTTAAGCATTAAACATCTATTATCTTTTTGGAAATAGTATAGCAGGTATATCATTGTGGCGAAGTGGGATGTTATAAATATTTATAGGGGACTTAGTGTACTGACTGAGATCAGCTGTGAAGGTATCTATATCTATTAAAAGTAGTGTATTATAGATAACCTTACTTGCTACCACATATCTATATATCTCAGTCAGAATTATTCTGGAATAGTGTGATGCTACGTTATGTGTCTAGGGTATGAGTATGGTGAAGTGTAAGTCACAACAACAGACAGATAAACAATTTAATTTAATCCACTACTCTTAACAACACTGTGACACTCACATACATATAACACTCTATGAGAATATCTTAAAGAAGTCACTAGTAACGTTTCAAATAACAATATGTATTCATTACTGGCATGAATGAATATGTGTCCTGATTCAACTACAAGGGAACCAGGAATCACAATCAATTTAAATTACAAGTTATGTACAGAATGTATTTAATATGAATATTGTAGTGACATATATTATTACAAATGTTCTATGTGTGTCAGTTGTGTAGTAGTAAAATGAGGTAATACTGGTTTTGTTTTGTTCAAGCTCTGTTGGTATTTGTCATCATGACTTCAATAGTTTGTCTTTAGGGACTATTATTGTAGATGTTCACAGTTCCTGATTTTAAGACAAGTAAATTCCCCTCTTAATGTTGATTTTTATAAAGTTATTTCAAGATGAGGGGACATAATGTTGAGCTCAGCTGGCCAACTCTGCTTATCTTTAGTGATGGCGGCAGGAAAGGACTCCTCTGCTCGAATTCTCCTCTGGGCTCAGGAGACACCTCACTGATAGCTAAAAAGACCAAGGAGTATGCTGTCCGACTCTGGATTCAGCAAATCTCTGACCAGGTGCTGCTCACTACCATCAAGACCACTGTCCCACAATTTCATGGAAATAAACACAGATACGTTGATTAGCAATGAATTCTGGCACAAACTGGCACAAATTCCGTTCTGCCTATGTTCCAGGCTTTTATTTTAGCAAAAATGTGAGCTGGCTTCAACGTACTGTCGCTTTATCAAGCTTATTTGAATTAGTGGTCTCGAACTAACGCTCCCAAGTGTGTATATCAGCGAGACTGGCCAATGAGCCACGTTTCGACAAGTGTTTGAAAAAATGTTATCTTTTCCCGTCTCCCCCAACAACCAAGATAGTATTTATAGCCCGACCAATCGTGGTTAGGCTTTCATTTGTTGCGCTCCAATCAATTTGGAGTTTACATGGTAGGCTATTTCTGTAACGTAAATTTTTTTCAAACACGTTAAAAAAAAAATCTTATGAGCAGAAATGATTTTATGCTGTCAGGCACCCCCAATATTTTATTTTGGGTATAATTTATTAATTCCTGGACTATTTGCGTAACGTTTTACATATTATTTGTCAGCAAACCCTAAGGAACCCAAAAATACTAATTTAAAGGAGCTACGTGGCTGCGTTCAAAATATGCAATTTCTTCTATCTCCTGTTTAGAAGATGTGCTGTCTGGGTACTGTTATGTGTTCAAACGTAAACCCATATAATGTTGTCTTTTCTAATAAGAGTCTGTTATGATTTATAAACCTAACTCTGGGAAAGGGTAGTGTATTTTATCACTGTCCGTCTGAAAAAAAATTAGTGCATGTAGACTTACACGCGTGATGGTAGTAATTGTGTATCGCGCGAAGCGGGTTTAGTGTTCGGCTTTCTGCCTCTCCCTTCTCTTTTTATCCCTTTAGTCCATCTGTTCGTTCGTTTTGGTAACGCAGTATAATTAATGTTAGGGTTAATTTAGGTCATTACGCAGTACGTCTCAATGCTTTTCCAAGAAATACAGCACACGTTTCATTGAAGAAGGCGGGTAATAATACAGTAAGCTTTACTATCAACGTGAAAGCGTTACAATTTGCAGACGAAGCAGAAAACAAGGGGGATTTCGAGTACATTCTTTGGGACAGCACTGTCATTTTACAATTGCTCTTCTCTTTATTAATTTTATTTGTTAGGCTTCATATTTACCTAATAATTTATATATGTGGATTAGAATATTTCATGACACTTCCCCTCTTAAAACAGACATTATATGTCAGTCCTTTATTCTATATACACATAGAGAAATTTATTATTATTTCTGGGGTTTACGGTGATTCTCATCACACGGATGGCGGCTTAAAAAATCCGCTCCCAGATTGGTTTTTCCAGATATATATTCAATGCTAAAATTATATGGAGCCAGAAGCAAAGACCATCGGAGTAACCTAGAGTTCTCATGCTTAGCCTGTGCTAAAAACGATAAAGGTTTGTGGTCAGTTTGCAACTTAAATGCCTTCCCATATAGATAAATATTGAATTTCTTTATTGCCCATATTACTGCAAGACATTCTTTTTCGCTAGTTGAGTAGTTGATTTCAGCTTTATTCAACTTTCTGCTAGCATATGCCACTGGGTTTAATTCCCCATCCAATGCATCTGATTTCTGTAGTAAAGTTGCACCTAGCCCAATATTACTTGCATCCGTCCTTACTATGAATTCTTGACTTAAGTCAGGTAATTTCAAAATGGGTTTACTTGTGAGCTTTTCCTTCAATTCTTGGTAAGTCATTTCACATTGTGGTGTCCATGTAATGCGATCTGGAAGTCCTTTACGTGTCAATTCCGTTAAAGGTGCACATATGGAATTAAAGTTTTTGATATACTTCTGGTAGAAACCACATAATGAGACAAAGGATCTCACGTCCTTCTTGGTTTGTGGTCTCGGGGCTTTCTGTAGTTTCTCTAAATTCTTTGGGTCAGGGGTCATGTTTCCCTGATAAACTGTGTGTCCCAAAAATTCCAATTCTTTACATCCAACGCAACATTTGGTTGGTCGGGCTGTTAAATTTGCCTCCCTAAGTCGATCAAACAGCATGTTCAGAGAGTCAATGTGTTCCTCAAATGTTTCTGTTGCTATAAGGATATCATCCATAAAATTTGTTATACAGGGATTATTCAGAGGATCCAATAATTTTCTCATCATTCTAGAGAAGACACTAGGCGCATTCTTCAATCCAAATGGCAATCTATTAAACTCATAGTGTCCTTCTGAGGTACTAAAAGCTAGGTATGGTCTAACCTCAGGCTTTACTGGAATCTGATAGTATCCTTTACTCAGATCCACTTTTGAGAAATATTTAGCTTTATTTAGTCTGGCAAACAGCTGATTTGTATCCGGCAATGGATCCACCTGTCCTTCTGTAATAGCATTCAGTCTCCTGTAATCTATACAGAGTCTATGTTCTCCAGAGGGCTTCCTTAAAAGTACAACACCGGAACTATACGAAGACTCACTGTGCGAAATAATTCCTTCCTTCAACAGATAGTCTATCTCTTCCTTCAAAGCTTTTTCCTTAGCAAACGGAATCGAATATGGTTTCATACAGACAGGTGTGGAGTCTATTAATTTCATATCATATTCCAATAGGTTTGTATGCCCTGGTCGGTCTGTTAACACCTCTGCATGATTATTTAGAACCTGTTGCACTCTCTCTTTCTGAGTTTTCGTTAAATGTGTACTGATTTTCACCTGTGCTGCTGTCTCACAGGGGTGTAATGGATATTCAAATGATGAAAGTGGTTCCTTTTTCATCTCCATGGCGATGGACAAGGTCAACAAGTGTGTCTCTTCCTGATGTTCTCTTTCCAAATATTTCTTCAGGAGATTCACATGATAGATTTTTTCTTTCCCCTTCTTATCTATCTTATAATTTGTTCTAGACACCTTCTCTAGAACTGTATATGGACCCTGCCATCCAATTTGTAACTTATTCTGACTCCCGGGCAAAAGAAGCAGTACCTTCTCTCCCACAGCCAAATTTCTGTCTTTCGCCTTCCTGTTATAATAGGCAGCATGTTTCTTCCTGGCTTGTTTCAAATTTTCATTGGCAAGTTTCCAGCCAGTTTTTAACCGAGTGGTCAGCTCATTCACATACTGGTATGAAGATGTAATGTTTTCCTCTGCCTTTTCATCAGTCCACGTTCTTAACAAAGCTACATATGGACCTTTAATTGTGTGGACCTATTTGTCCATGCACCGGTATGGTCTCTTCCACTTGAAGCTTTATAGTGATGATTTTTCCTCCCAGAATTATCATTCACAAAACGACCGCTACCAATTTTTTTCTTGGGGCTGTCTCCCCTCTTAAAATTCTTGATGAGAGATTTCCTCTCTACATCTTCTTCCTCCAGTTTGTTTAAGTCCGATTGAGGGATTGTCGGCTTATCCTGGGGTAAGACATCCTTTTGCACTCTCCGCATAGTGGCCATTGTAAAACAGTTAAGTGAAGCTTGTCCGTGAAAAGGGGCTTCCCATTCCATTTGGTCCACTTTATCAAATTTATTTTTCCTTTTATTGTCAGGCCTGATTTTGCCCCATGGCGTGTCCAGGTCCTGATCCATGTTCCCACTTGTGGGTGTTCCCTCATGTGCTATACTACACCTTTCTACAAAATTCTCAATGTCCCATCTTGCTTTGGGCCAATAATAATTGTGAGCCACCTTTTGAATGAGGGTACCTATTTTCTCATGGTCCCCATCTGGTTTCACATGTAGGCTCCTTATTAAGTCTGTCCTATATCTTTTTGGAAGAACCAGCTGTCCGTGACCATGGGATCTAGTTCCGGCCTTCCTATACATCAACTTGTTTTTCATGTAAAAATCTCCCTTGCCTGGAGTTGTATGACAAGTTGACAATTTTCTGAAACAAGGCTTGAGTGTTTTATCCCCAGCCTGTGCCTTCCTCATCTCTTCTGGAGTGGTATCCAACATAATATCCTCCTCCTGTCTTGAGGTCGACCTGACCTGAAGGGTTGCCATATACACAGGTTTCCTTCTACAATGGTCAGTGTCATGATTGTCCATCTGACAATTTTTACACCACCTTTTTCCTTGGTTGAAAGATTTTCTTTCATCATATTTCCTTTCATCGAATTGTGGGACTTTATTTTTATTGTCATACCGTGGCCTATCAAATTGGTGCTTACCTTTATTTTGATCCTTAGGATCAAATTTATTAAAGTTCTGTGGTGCCCTAAAGTTGTCCACCTGTTTCTTTTTATTACCTGTTACCTCTGCTTGAGCTGCTTGATACCTTTCAGCAACATTTAGCAACTCACCCAGCCTCTCTGCACCTTGTTCCATGAGAAACTTTCTCAGGTCTGGAGCCATGGACTCTCTTAGTTGCTCTATAAGGACCATTTCCTTAAGATCTTGGGTTTTCCCCAGAGAAGTCCATTTCTCCAAGTATGTCTCTATTCGTGCAGAGAACTGGTGATAGGTTTCACCTGACAGTAGTTTAGCATTCCTAAATTTTTTCCTGTAAAACTCTGCATTCTTTTCATACCTTAACAAAAGAGCCTGCTTTAGCATGTCATAATTTTCCTGATCACCTCTGCTTTAAGCTCCACCTTTCTCTCTCCAACCCATACGTGGTAGCTAATAGTTCGTACCTATTTATATAGCTCTCAATATCATCGTCTTTCTCAACAAAATGATCTAAATGAAAATTCATAGCTGAGATTGAGGCTCCTTGAGTAACCGTAGCATCAGAGGCAAAAGGACTGGCACCATTTTCAGGAGCATGGCCTTGAAACTCAAACTCCCTTAGTCGTAACTCATGTTCCCTTTGTAATCTCTTCTCCTCCTTTTCTGCTTCCCTCTCTGCAGCTAATCTCTTCTCTTCTCTTTCTGCAGCTAATTTCTTCTCTTCCCTTTCTGCAGCCAATCGTTTGTCTTCTCTTTCTGCCTCCAATTTCTTAGCCTCAGCCTCAATCTGCAACCTCTTAATTTCCCTTTCAGCCTCTAACCTTCTTTCGGCTTCAAACCTTCTTTCTTCGCGTTCAATAAATTTGTCACATTCCGTAGTAACATAGGCAACCATAACTTGCCCATCTAATCCTAACTCTTTTGCAGTCTGAACCGCAGCAGATCGAAATTTGGCCAGGTCCGCCATTGTCTATCAGGTAACTTAATACAATGTCTAACCAACAATTCAATCTCTAATGGACAACACAGGCACCGTGAGCTCAACCTTATTTAATTCCACCCAAGGATACCTTTTAATTCTTATATTCCCTGAAGTGAATTACCCCCAATATTTTTAATAGTTAAAGATTCAAAATCCCAAGAGCGAGACCCCAATATATGTGGCGAAGTGGGATGTTATAAATATTTATAGGGGACTTAGTGTACTGACTGAGATCAGCTGTGAAGGTATCTATATCTATTAAAAGTAGTGTATTATAGATAACCTTACTTGCTACCACATATCTATATATCTCAGTCAGAATTATTCTGGAATAGTGTGATGCTACGTTATGTGTCTAGGGTATGAGTATGGTGAAGTGTAAGTCACAACAACAGACAGATAAACAATTTAATTTAATCCACTACTCTTAACAACACTGTGACACTCACATACATATAACACTCTATGAGAATATCTTAAAGAAGTCACTAGTAACGTTTCAAATAACAATATGTATTCATTACTGGCATGAATGAATATGTGTCCTGATTCAACTACAAGGGAACCAGGAATCACAATCAATTTAAATTACAAGTTATGTACAGAATGTATTTAATATGAATATTGTAGTGACATATATTATTACAAATGTTCTATGTGTGTCAGTTGTGTAGTAGTAAAATGAGGTAATACTGGTTTTGTTTTGTTCAAGCTCTGTTGGTATTTGTCATCATGACTTCAATAGTTTGTCTTTAGGGACTATTATTGTAGATGTTCACAGTTCCTGATTTTAAGACAAGTAAATTCCCCTCTTAATGTTGATTTTTATAAAGTTATTTCAAGATGAGGGGACATAATGTTGAGCTCAGCTGGCCAACTCTGCTTATCTTTAGTGATGGCGGCAGGAAAGGACTCCTCTGCTCGAATTCTCCTCTGGGCTCAGGAGACACCTCACTGATAGCTAAAAAGACCAAGGAGTATGCTGTCCGACTCTGGATTCAGCAAATCTCTGACCAGGTGCTGCTCACTACCATCAAGACCACTGTCCCACAATTTCATGGAAATAAACACAGATACGTTGATTAGCAATGAATTCTGGCACAAACTGGCACAAATTCCGTTCTGCCTATGTTCCAGGCTTTTATTTTAGCAAAAATGTGAGCTGGCTTCAACGTACTGTCGCTTTATCAAGCTTATTTGAATTAGTGGTCTCGAACTAACGCTCCCAAGTGTGTATATCAGCGAGACTGGCCAATGAGCCACGTTTCGACAAGTGTTTGAAAAAATGTTATCTTTTCCCGTCTCCCCCAACAACCAAGATAGTATTTATAGCCCGACCAATCGTGGTTAGGCTTTCATTTGTTGCGCTCCAATCAATTTGGAGTTTACATGGTAGGCTATTTCTGTAACGTAAATTTTTTTCAAACACGTTAAAAAAAAATCTTATGAGCAGAAATGATTTTATGCTGTCAGGCACCCCCAATATTTTATTTTGGGTATAATTTATTAATTCCTGGACTATTTGCGTAACGTTTTACATATTATTTGTCAGCAAACCCTAAGGAACCCAAAAATACTAATTTAAAGGAGCTACGTGGCTGCGTTCAAAATATGCAATTTCTTCTATCTCCTGTTTAGAAGATGTGCTGTCTGGGTACTGTTATGTGTTCAAACGTAAACCCATATAATGTTGTCTTTTCTAATAAGAGTCTGTTATGATTTATAAACCTAACTCTGGGAAAGGGTAGTGTATTTTATCACTGTCCGTCTGAAAAAAAATTAGTGCATGTAGACTTACACGCGTGATGGTAGTAATTGTGTATCGCGCGAAGCGGGTTTAGTGTTCGGCTTTCTGCCTCTCCCTTCTCTTTTTATCCCTTTAGTCCATCTGTTCGTTCGTTTTGGTAACGCAGTATAATTAATGTTAGGGTTAATTTAGGTCATTACGCAGTACGTCTCAATGCTTTTCCAAGAAATACAGCACACGTTTCATTGAAGAAGGCGGGTAATAATACAGTAAGCTTTACTATCAACGTGAAAGCGTTACAATTTGCAGACGAAGCAGAAAACAAGGGGGATTTCGAGTACATTCTTTGGGACAGCACTGTCATTTTACCATTGCTCTTCTCTTTATTAATTTTATTTGTTAGGCTTCATATTTACCTAATAATTTATATATGTGGATTAGAATATTTCATGACAATCATTACATTTACAACTGGAACTATTGAGACGGTTTAATTTAATAGGTTTAAATTAACACAAAATCCAATGAAATATAATGAATGAACTCGACCACTGATCGCTTTACACAATATATATATATTACCGTTTGCACAGAAATAGAATTCACTGCAAATAAAATGAAAATCCATGGGATAATCTAGCAAGATTTCAAATATCGCTAGTGCTTCTATCAAGTTCTGGCCAGCGAGTGATGAAGTGTATTTCTACGTGATCTGTATATCTACAACTGGAATGCAAGATGAGTGGGACATGAGAAACTTGGCAGCTTTTTTTGATCTCGGACGGATTTTGGGGATCTGACCGCCAGACCAAAGAGAGGAGCCGCCCCTGGTCTCTCGTATCTTCGCTCGCTGCTTGCGTCAGCTTTCCCCGTTCGCTCTGGCTGCGATCGGTTCCGTGCTTAACACCGAGATGCGAAATCGTTTCAGGGACCACTACTGTCTTTGATAGCATGCCGCCCGTCCTTCCTGAGATCTCCACCAGTGTCTTTCTTCTGATCATATACGAGTGCTGTATTATATGTATTGAGAAATGCATGTGCCAGTAAAACCAAGGCAATAATATATGATAATTGCGCTTTTTTCTACTTGGCAGTGTATAAATAAAGAGTATTAATAAAGTAAAACTGGATAGATCACATTCCTTCGAAACATAGATCTGACCAACGAAATTCAGTATACGTCTAGCCTGTTAAAATTTATATAGTGCTTATTTAGTAACTACTATTACCAAAAGAGCATTACAAAACTATTTTACCTTAATATAAATATCAAATAATTTATAACGTTATCTGCTCGCATTGTGAAATAAATCTTCTCTTTGCAGGCAACGACAGAAGCACATTTTTCCTTCCTTAAAAAGTTTCATTGTAATCGAGTTCAAGTTGTTGTAGATAAGTAGCTGTTTTGAATTACGATACTGTGACATATTATGATAATAGCTTTCAAATATCTATTTCATTATCTTCACTTTTCTTTTACCTTTCTTTTACATACGCACGTTTGTTAAGATAAAAGCCTCCTACACTCAGAGATCTGTTCTTTTTCTAATTTAGCACGAATTTTTATTGTTGTTCGCTATTTCCTTTGATGAATGTTCACGAGCAGACCTATTAGCTAACGTTGAGCTGTAATTAAACGCCAGAGATTGGAAATCGTCGTAATGGGATCAGACAACGATCAAGTGAAATAATTTTAGTACTAAGAGCAGATAATCTGGAACCAAGGTGAGACAAATTTCTATTACCTCCCTTGTAAATCCGTTCGCTAGAAAGGTAATTAAACATGGCGAATCGCCAGATCAAAGACATTGCTCGCTAGAATGGGCCATACGAGCAGAGAAGTGTAAAATTTGCACTGATTAGCGAATTACGTTACACCGGATCTCAAGCGAGTCCCTACGCAACAGAGAGAGTCTGGGTTTCGTTCTAGCGTGAAAAATGGCTTTGATTTCACGTATTCCCCAAGATCTGAACGTAGGTGCTAAATCTGGCAGAGAGTCTGGTTTCGGTGTATAGTGTAACATTTCCTTTGATTTCAGAGATATATATACCCCAGCATTCTAACTCAATTTATCCAGTACCGCCAGAATTTCAGAAGACATCTAGCTCGATTTCTAGAATCACTTGTATTAGTGAAGTTTCTTAGTTTGTCGTTGGAGATAGTCTTAGTATTTCTGTGTTTGAGGTAATTATATTTACTAGTATTTTTGAGTGATTTAAGTGGTAAAATCGTCAATTATATTTTACTAGATTTTCGGTGCAGAGTTCTTCTTCTTCTTCGTTCGCCCTGAAAAGGACGGTGGTTGCGTTGTGTCTGTTTACGCCTAAGCTGTGATATCTGCACCTTTCGGTCGACACATCCGACTTCAGCATGGCATTTTTTAGGGACCGGGTTTGCCTTCCCATTGCGATCCGCACTCGCTCAGCCAGACTGCACTGCTGCAGACTGTTTCCAGGACCACCACGTGGAGGTGGAGTACGGTCTTGACCAGCTCTGGTTCGCTGGTCCTGATGCAAGCAGTACAGCTATGGGTCGCTGACTGCATTCACTATTGCTGCATCTTGCAGATAAGTCCGTCATTTATATTTCTCTAGGTTTTACTGTGGTACATCGGCTAGCAGAATAAACATTATTTCTAGCTAAACTATTCCAGCTATAAAGTAAATTTAATTAATTGCTAGTAACCAGTCAGAGAATATTTTAACGAACTAGTAAAGGGCACTGTTCATAATGAGTATTGACGAAATATGTATTTATTTCTAATTCATGATGATTAATTTGTTTAAATGACTAGAATTTATTTCACGGGAGTTTTAACGATAAGACAAGCTCTAAGCTTGTAGTTATAATTTAAAGTTAAATAACCAAAGTTGATAAATATATTATATTTTACCCGGGTTAAGGATAGGATTGAGAATACTATATTATGGTTAAGTATTTGTATTTTTTTCTCCTTTACACAGTATTGGGTCAAACCCTAAACCTTACCAGCGGCTTCCATATGAATCTCAGAATAACCTTACAAAAGAACATTCTGATATAAATATCGGGTTATCAAGGTGACTTGTCTGGCACTTGTGTTTTACACCCAGAAAGAGACAGAGTACCAACCCAAAGAATATTAAGAATAAATTATAACTGGATTTATAGATATCCAGATTTCTTTTTCCCAACTTCATATACATTCAGCCTGTTGTGGCGACAGAATCAAACATTGACATTACCTGAATAACAACCACTGTGTTGTGAAGAAGATTTATCCTGAACAGATTTATTTACCTGACACTCGATTTAACGATCGAATATTCCAAGATTAATTACTTGTACACTGTTTGCCAAAACCCATTAGATTCGAGGGAGGATTACACCTATGAGTCTAACTCTTTAATTAATTCATTAACTTATGTTTATTTGTATTTGATTTGATATTCAAAATATTGCTGTTGTGAAGTTCTTTATGATAAATAAAATTTACATAAACTTTACCTTATCTCCCACTGAGCTATCACCTGTTCTAGTGCTATTCAGACCGGACCATAATTGATCTTAAATACCTATCAAAAATCTACGACAGAGACAAGAGCACATTAAAAAAAAAAAAAAAAAAAAAAAAACACGAATCTTTATGAAATCTTTTAAAAGAATCATATTTCTTTCAATGTTGACAATTTTCACATGCGATTTTTAGTGATCTTCATATTTATTTTTTCATGAAGTTTCTCTTAAAAAAAAAAATTAGTTCAGTTTACTTAATGCTAATAAACAATACAATACAAAACAATATTAATTTGTAAAATAAAATAAATAATAGCTTTGTTAACATTTCAAAATAGATATATTTCTCACTTTATTAGACGTCAATGACGGTTATATGTGCCAGTAAAACCAAGGCGTTTTTTTTCTACTTGGTAAGACATCTACTGGGTATAAATAAAGAGTATTAATAAATTTTTATTGCGAATCTTATCTCAACTTGCCTGCTGGTGTGAGGCATTTATGAGTGTTAACGTGAAGCATTCACGGTAATGTGTTGTTATGATGCAACAACTTCTAGCGAAGAAGTCTTCATTCCTTTCTATTATTACGTATAACCTAATTAACATGCAGAGTATTGCAAAATCCCACAGAGCGCTGTTACGTTTAACCGCGCCTTTGTAGGGAAGTTCAAATAAAGAAACTAGCATTAAATAGCACGAGGACTGTTGAACTCTAAAAGAAAGTTGAATGTAAAATTTAAAATAATTACCAACACATTTCAAATTGTGATAACTCTATTCGTGATCAGAAGCAACTGAAGCTTTCCTACATTATGTAAAAATAAACTTACTTTAGAATGAAAGTGGTTAACTCCTAAAAAAGTTTTTTTTGTCACGAATTACCTCCCCTTAGCTCTGCAGTATTGGTCCACCAGTGGCCAACACTCAAGAGCATCTAGTATGGATCTTCACTGGTGTCTACCTTCTCGCAAGATTATTCTTGGCGAGTTGTAGATAGAAGGATAATTATGCTTCTATCTCAAGGGGGTATCCACAAGATGTTTTCAGAAGTCAAGAACAATGCTGCATAGGGCATTGCACTATTAACTTATATCTGATCGGTCGCCTTTTGTGAAGAATTAAGCAATGGTTTTAGCCCGTTCAAGCCCCCAGCTGGTGTAAATCTAGCGAAATTCTTTTATAAGTATTTGCTCTATAGATGTAAAAGATATATATATATATATATATATATATATATATATATATATATATATATATATATATATATATATATATATATATATATATATATATATATATATATAAAAGAGTCTTGCACATAGGTTTGCTTTCATACCTATAATAACTGAATCAACTTTGATTGTTTTGTTTTAAAATAACATGTAACAAATTTAATAATCAATTAGTCTTAACAGGTTAAAATAGCGATGAAATGATGGTGAATTATAGATGTAAATAAAATTGTCTTCACTGAGACTTGGTTTGAGGATTGGTAAAAACAATTGTCCCTTTGCTGGTTCTTTTTACAAGAACTTAGCTGGTATAAGTGAGTCCTGCAGCCGTGGTTACGTCAATTCTTCTGTGATGAGAGCACTTCTCCACACAACTTGTCCAATGTAGGCGGTTAGTGTTGATTCCCTGCTTTTAACTCACAACTAGTGACGTCGAAACTTTAGTCTTGCAGCTTCGTGCCACGAACAGTCTGATAGCTTCGTTCCACGAACTTTATACAAAATGAAAAGAACAAATGCCTCTCCTAAGTACATTTGTGGGCTGCAAATTAACAAGCGCATTGTCTCGTTGTCCACCCACAAATGTTAGCCTCTCTGAATAATTAAATTCTTGAGTATACACAGCAACTCCGCCAATGCCGGTCCCAAGCCCGGATGAAAAAGGAGGAGGGCGGCCTGCATGGAGGCCGTAAGGAGGCAGCCCCTCCACCATGCAAAGGCACAACAGGCCAATCACCTGTTTGCTTTAAATCATGATTACGCGAACTACAAGAGAGAAAACCGGACTGATTCTAAAGGCGACGAACTGGAACGGACTACGGACTACGACTTATGGAACTTGGAACACAAGAAGTATAAATGGGAAGGAAGAGGAGCTGGTGGAAGAGATGAGGAAAGCAAAACTAGAAATCCTGGCTATAACGGAAACGAAGAAAAAAGGACAAGGAGTCATGGATCTCGATGGCAACACGTTGCTCTACAGTGGTGTACTCATATCTGAAAGGGCTAAAGGGGGCGTGGGTTGCATTGTGGCCCAAAATCAAAAAGATAGTATCAAGGGATGGAACTTTGTCTCGGAGCGCATTATGGTTGTAAAACTAAAAGAAGGAGAAACCATAGTCAACCTGGTCATAGTGTATGGGCCAAATGAGGATGAGAGAGCAGAGGTCAAGGAGGAATTCTTCGAGCTACTTCAAAGGACAGTGGATGACTGCCTAGATGAAGTTATTATGCTCGGAGATTTTAATGCCAGAGTTGGAAATGACCATGCTAGATGGGGTGGAGTTATCGGAAGATATGGAGAAGATACTCTCAATGACAATGGAAAGCGACTCCTTAGATTCTGCAGTGAGCAGAATCTGATCATTACAAACACAAAGTTCCCCCATAAGCGCATACATGCATACACTAGATGTGAACCAACCAAGAATGAGAAGTCAGTGATCGACTATGCCATTGTTCGGAGAAGCTCATTCAGATATGTCCGAGATGCAAGAGTCTGGAGGGGGCCAGAGATTGGAAGTGATCACTACCTGCTAACAATCAAACGAACAACTGAAAGAGTTGCTCAGCCTAGGAACTGCCCAACATCACGCAAGAAACCAAGTAAACGAGCAGGAGAAATGAGCATTAGGACCTACAAGCTGAGAGAGCCAGAAATTAAGACCAGATATCAGGGACTTATTGCTACAGCAGTGAGCAACACAGAAGAACGACCTGATGACTTGGAAACCCTCTGGAATAAATTCAAGGATATCATAAAGACAGCTGCTGCAGAAGCATGCGGTGAAGTCCGACTTGGGAACCAGAGAAAGAGGACACCTTGGTGGACAGAGGAAGTCAAAGAGAAAATAAGAGAGAAGAAAATGGCATGGAAACAATACTTAGGAGCTAAAAACACAACAGGACAAATGGAAAAATATAGAGAATATGTGACACTCAGAACAGAAGCAAAGAACAAAGTGCTAGCAGCAAAACAGAAGTCCTGGGAAGAATTTGGAGAAAAGCTAGAAAAAGATGCACAAGAAAACCAGAAATTGTTCTATAAGACCCTAAAGAACATGAGGAAAGAAAAACAATGCCCTCTCAAATTTATAAAGGACAAGCAAGGCAAATTGCTTACTGCCCCGAAGGAAGTAATGGAAAGATGGAAAGAATATTTCTCAGAACTCCTAGATGGTGAGCATGATGAAGCATCAGAAACGATAACCACTGACACAGAAGAGGAAACCAATGATGGTGAAGATGACATAAAGATGGAAGAATTGAGGGCAGCACTAGAGAAAATCAAGATGGGCAAAGCAGCAGGGCATGATGGTATAACACCAGAAATGGTTAAGTACATGGGAGCATCAGGTGACCTATTACTCTTAAAGGTCCTACAGGCAGCATGGTGCAACAAGACCATACCAAAGGATTGGGAGATTGCCATCATAACACCAATTTTCAAAAAGGGTGACAATCGACAATGTGGAAACCATAGAGGCATATCCCTTCTCAGTGTCCCTGGTAAAATCTACTCTAGAATCCTAGAGCAGAGACTCCGACGCCTAGCTGAGCCACAATTGGATGAGGTCCAGTGCGGATTCCGAGCAAACCGAAGTACTCAAGACCTAATCTTCACACTCAGACAGCTGAGTGAAAAGGCCCTTGAGTATAACAGTGAGATCCATCTTTGTTTCATAGATCTGGAAAAGGCGTTTGACAGGGTCCCCTGGAGCAAACTTTGGGACTGTTTGGCAAGGAAGAATATTCCAGCACCTCTGATTCATGCTATACAGAGCTTCTACAAGTATTGCAGAAATTATGTGAGGACAGCAAACCATAAGTCAGAAGAGTTCAGGACCACCACTGGTGTAAGACAAGGTGATATCCTATCACCTTACCTCTTCATACTCCTTATGGACGATGTCATCAAGGCATGTAAGGAGAGAACAAGAAAGTATTCAGTGGGGTACTGGAAGATGAGACAGGTCTATATTTCGGAGCTGGCATTTGCTGATGATGTTGCCCTGATTGCTAAATCAGAGGCACATCTCCAATCCAACCTGCAAGTCTGGAAGGAAGAGCTGGAGAAGAGAGGGATGGTCATAGGCAGCTCTAAAACAAAATCCATGGTGATATCACGAGAAGAAAGAAAACATCAGATTAAGTTGGGAGAACAGGTCCTGGAGCAGGTCGACCACTTTAAATATCTCGGAGCTATTATAGACCGAAAGGGAGGCATCAAAGAAGAGTTGGCCACTCGAAAAGCAGCGGCTGGGAGACTTTTTCAGGCCATAAATCGTGGATTCCTCAGCAAGAAAGAGGTTGGTAAGAAAACGAAGATGGCTGTATACCGCTCCACCTATGTCCCAGTCTTGACATATGGATGCGAGTCGTGGGCAATGACTACAACCCACAAAAGCCAGATCCAAACCTCAGAAATGAGGTATCTGAGGAAAGTGGTTGAAGTAACAAGAAGAGACATGGTCCGCAACCAGACGATCCGTCAAGGCCTAAAATCCCATCCGCTGCAGACCCAAATAGAACAGTCCCAACTAAGATGGTTTGGCCATGTCTGCAGAATGGGAGAAGATCGGCTACCACGACAAGCATGGGAAACAAAGAGCCAGGGATCCAGACCTCCAGGACGACCCAGAGTCCGCTGGGAGGACAACATTAGACAATCTTTGAAGGACCGAGGACTAGAATGGAACCAGGCCAGGAAGAAGACAGCTGATAGAATGGTCTGGCGCTCTCTCTTCCAAACCTCTACACCTCACGGTAGAAGGGGAACGACTAAGTAAGTAAGAGTATACACAGCGTAATTCAGGGAAGATGATTAGAAATCACCTATATTCTTCTTGGTATTAAACTGGGAAAATATGTGCTTGGACTGCGCTAATGAAATGATTTGTGCCTGAACTACAATTATCAATTTACATATCTCACAAAATGATACGATACACTTGATGCAAATGGGATGTAATCATCACTCATCACTTCTCCATTCGAAGTCTGGAGTCACCTCAGCAACTTAGGTTAGATGCTCTCGAATCACTTGGTCTGGGAAATTTTAGTATTCCTTTTATGACGGGTGATCTGATTCCTTATGTCTCCAGTCTTTGTATTTAACGATGCGGGTTTACTTTTAAGTTTCAAAGTTTCCCAAAGACTCTGTCCTTGTCCTTTCAGTTTCCAGTCTTTGTATTTAAAATATGCGGGTTACTTTTAAGTTTCAAACTTGCCCAAATACCCCGATCTGTCACTTATAATTTTGGAATCCTTTGTCCGATCCTTCTCTCTGGCTCTGGTGAATTGCTAGCTTGACGTGGTGATGCAGTCTGATCTGTGACTCTGATTTTGCTAGATTATATTGCCATTTCTCAGGTCAAGTCACAGATTGTACTTTTAGACCAACTTGCCAATGAAAGTTAAAGTCTATTCCGGCTCTCAAATCAAGCCAATTGTAAGCTCTTTAGAACAATATGGGTCGGGGTGTTAAATCATAATATCCCCCGCATGTTTTAAAATATCAAATTTTAAAATTCCAACACGTGACCTCTTTCTAATAAGGCAGTAATACGTCCGAGTGCATCTTTATGCAAACTCACAAACAAATATGTGAACTTATTTCCTGTCTAGATGCTTTCCCACAATATTGTCTCCCCAGACAGATTATCAGTAATATTGATACAAATATGGGCCAGCGGAAATGATTACGTATTATCACCTGTGTTTTCGTGCATCCGTCAGACGGTCAAATACGGGTCACCAGCAGCTGAGACAAACAATATGGCTTTTTTTCTGTACTCTACCGGGTCGTATTGTTATGAGGAGTGGTTGGTACCACCTTGGATCAACACAGATCGTCTCTATCAAAGGTGGCTAGACGACTTAGGTGATAAACATATTATCCGCTGACCTGTCTAATTAGCTTTGTCATGCTATGATTCACATGGTGAAACGTAAAATAGTCTGGGAGCGGCTCAGAGCAAAAATGTAAAGGCATAAAATATGTCAAATAATAGGACAATGAAGGAGAGAGAGAAGGGCGCAAAAGTACATGCACAAAACGTTTTGTGACAGTTTTCCATAATGAATTATACATAATGATAAGTACAACTTGTATTTTAATTTTTTTAATTGTTCTGCACTCAGTACTGTATAAATTGCATGCATGTTTAAAACTCACTGACCAATTCAATTAAGTGCATGTCATTGCGCTTTCATTTCTTCCCATTTTCATATATAACACAGTTTGTTATTATAAATAAATTCTTCTCTTCTTCCGTCCTTAGCCACCGACCGTCAAAGCAGTCAGTGGCCATTACGCCTAGTGGCGTCTTAGGGCAACAGCAGATAGGTTTTCTTTGCCATTGTTTCCCATCACGCCTATTGGCGTCTTTAGGGCAACGGCAAATCAATCCATCTGCTGTTGTTTCCGTAATCGAAGTGACTGGCAAACATAAATAAATTATTTAATGTAAAACCAGTAACGGTAGTCATATCTCAAAATATGGGCCTAACACCATATTCCCAATATGCCTCTTAAGGGGCGTGTAAAGGGGATCCATTACCTTTTAATATAAATGAATACTTTATAAAGCAAACATACAAACATCTTTACTCTTTATCTCTCCAGTATTTTGCCCTATAAAGGAAGGAACGGTGGAAATATCTGCCAAATGGATTATAATAACTACAATGCATTGCGATATACCCATTTATTTTGTTCAGGCAAGAATTACTGTACAGTGCTTCGTGCGTGAGCTAAGTGCCTGTTACCTAGGTAGGAATCACTTGTCCAGTGTTCCCTACCTGACGGTAGCATGCACTGTACAGTGCGTGCTGCAGGCTTAGTGCTTCCTGCCTCATGCACCAGGGCATACAGGTTGCGGAGTACTGCCCTAGAGGTTGAACGGGATATTTTATTTATCATAACAAAGGCAATACACGCCTTGTCCCGCCCTTACCCTCCCTGTGCACTTATACATCATTAATTCTTCATCATTATTTATCAAGTCATAACTCGTCCCGTGCCATCATTTTCTACCTTTCACATTGCGACATCTATTCTTTACATTTTCTACCTTTCACATTGCGGCATCTATTCTTTACATTTTCTACCTTTCACATTGCGACATCTATTCTTTACATTTTCTACCTTTCACATTGCGACATCTATTCTTTACATTTTCTACCATTCACATTGCGACATCTATTCTTTACATTTTCTACCTTTCACATCGCGGCATCTATTCTTTACATTTTCTACCATTCACATTGCGGCATCTATTCTTTACATTTTCTACCTTTCACATTGCGACATCCATTCTTTACATTTTCTACCTTTCACATCGCGGCATCCATTCTTTACATTTTCTACCTTTCACATTGCGACATCTATTCTTTACATTTTCTACCATTCACATTGCAACATCCATTCTTTACATTTTCTACCATTCACATTGCGACATCTATTCTTTAAATTTTCTACCATTCACATCGCAGCATCTATTCTTTACATTTTCTACCATTCACATTGCGACATCTATTCTTTACATTTTCTACCTTTCACATCGCGGCATCCATTCTTTACATTTTCTACCTTTCACATTGCGACATCTATTCTTTACATTTTCTACCATTCACATTGCAACATCCATTCTTTACATTTTTTACCATTCACATTGCGACATCTATTCTTTACATTTTCTACCATTCACATTGCGACATCTATTCTTTACATTTTCTACCATTCACATCGCGGCATCTATTCTTTACATTTTCTACCATTCACATTGCTACATCTATTCTTTACATTTTCTACCATTCACATTGCAACATCTATTCTTTACATTTTCTACCTTTCACATTGCGACATCTATTCTTTACATTTTCTACCATTCACATTGCGACATCTATTCTTTACATTTTCTACCATTCACATCGCGGCATCTATTCTTTACATTTTCTACCATTCACATTGCGACATCTATTCTTTACATTTTCTACCTTTCACATCGCGGCATCTTTTCTTTACATTTTCTACCATTCACATTGCGGCATCTATTCTTTACATTTTCTACCATTCACATTGCGACATCTATTCTTTACATTTTCTACCATTCACATCGCGGCATCTATTCTTTACATTTTCTACCATTCACATCGCGGCATCTATTCTTTACATTTTCTACCATTCACATTGCGGCATCTATTCTTTACATTTTCTACCATTCACATTGCGGCATCTATTCTTTACATTTTCTACCTTTCACATTGTGACATCCATTCTTTACATTTTCTACCTTTCAGATAGCGGCATCTATTCTTTACATTTTCTACCTTTCACATTGTGACATCTATTCTTTACATTTTCTACCATTCACATTGCAACATCCATTCTTTACATTTTTTACCATTCACATTGCGACATCTATTCTTTACATTTTCTACCATTCACATTGCGACATCTATTCTTTACATTTTCTACCATTCACATCGCGGCATCTATTCTTTACATTTTCTACCATTCACATTGCTACATCTATTCTTTACATTTTCTACCATTCACATTGCAACATCTATTCTTTACATTTTCTACCTTTCACATTGCGACATCTATTCTTTACATTTTCTACCATTCACATTGCGACATCTATTCTTTACATTTTCTACCATTCACATCGCGGCATCTATTCTTTACATTTTCTACCATTCACATTGCGACATCTATTCTTTACATTTTCTACCTTTCACATCGCGGCATCTTTTCTTTACATTTTCTACCATTCACATTGCGGCATCTATTCTTTACATTTTCTACCATTCACATTGCGACATCTATTCTTTACATTTTCTACCATTCACATCGCGGCATCTATTCTTTACATTTTCTACCATTCACATCGCAGCATCTATTCTTTACATTTTCTACCATTCACATTGCGGCATCTATTCTTTACATTTTCTACCTTTCACATTGCGACATCCATTCTTTACATTTTCTACCATTCACATCGCGGCATCTATTCTTTACATTTTCTACCATTCACATTGCGACATCTATTCTTTACATTTTCTACCTTTCACATCGCAGCATCCATTCTTTACATTTTCTACCATTCACATTGCGGCATCTATTCTTTACATTTTCTACCATTCACATTGCGGCATCTATTCTTTACATTTTCTACCATTCACATTGCGACATCCATTCTTTACATTTTCTACCATTCACATTGCGGCATCTATTCTTTACATTTTCTACCTTTCACATTGTGACATCCATTCTTTACATTTTCTACCATTCACATCGCGGCATCTATTCTTTACATTTTCTACCATTCACATTGCGACATCTATTCTTTACATTTTCTACCTTTCACATCGCGGCATCTATTCTTTACATTTTCTACCATTCACATTGCGACATCCATTCTTTACATTTTCTACCATTCACATTGCGACATCTATTCTTTACATTTTCTACCTTTCACATTGCGACATCCATTCTTTACATTTTCTACCATTCACATCGCGGCATCTATTCTTTACATTTTCTACCATTCACAGTGCGACATCTATTCTTTACATTTTCTACCTTTCACATCGCGGCATCTATTCTTTACATTTTCTACCATTCACATTGCGACATCCATTCTTTACATTTTCTACCATTCACATTGCGGCATCTATTCTTTACATTTTCTACCTTTCACATCGCGGCATCTATTCTTTACATTTTCTACCATTCACATTGCGGCATCTATTCTTTACATTTTCTACCTTTCACATTGCGACATCTATTCTTTACATTTTCTGCCTTTCACATTGCGACATCTATTCTTTACATTTTCTACCTTTCACATTGCGGCATCTATTCTTTACATTTTCTACTTTTCACATCACGGCATCTATTCTTTACATTTTCTACCTTTCACATTGCGGCATCTATTCTTTACATTTTCTACCATTCACATTGCGACATCTATTCTTTACATTTTCTACCATTCACATTGCGGCATCTATTCTTTACATTTTCTACCTTTCAGATTGCGGCATCTATTCTTTACATTTTCTACCTTTCACATTGCGGCATCTATTCTTTACATTTTCTACCTTTCACATTGCGACATCTATTCTTTACATTTTCTACCTTTCACATTGCGGCATCTATTCTTTACATTTTCTACCTTTCACATTGCGACATCTATTCTTTACATTTTCTACCTTTCACATTGCGGCATCTATTCTTTACATTTTCTACCTTTCACATTGCGACATCTATTCTTTACATTTTCTACCATTCACATTGCGGCATTCTTTACATTTTCTACCATTCACATCGCGGCATCTATTCTTTACATTTTCTACCTTTCACATTGCGGCATCTATTCTTTACATTTTCTACCATTCACATTGCGGCATCTATTCTTTACATTTTCTACCATTCACATTGCGGCATCTATTCTTTACATTTTCTACCTTTCAGATTGCGGCATCTATTCTTTACATTTTCTACCTTTCACATTGCGGCATCTATTCTTTACATTTTCTACCTTTCACATTGCGGCATCTATTCTTTACATTTTCTACCATTCACATTGCGACATCTATTCTTTACATTTTCTACCTTTCACATTGCGGCATCTATTCTTTACATTTTCTACCATTCACATTGCGGCATCTATTCTTTACATTTTCTACCATTATTCCACATTTCTATTCTTTACATTTTCACATTGCGGCATCTATTCTTTACATTTTCTACTTTCACATTGCGACATCTATTCTTTACATTTTCTACCATCTATTCTTTCACATCACATTGCGGCATTCTTTACATTTTCTAACCATTATCACAATGCGACATCATTCTTTTTTCTACCTTTCACATTGCGGCATCTATTCTTTACATTTTCTTCTTTCACATTGCGGCATCTATTCTTTACATTTTCTACCTTTCAGATTGCGGCATCTATTCTTTATATTTTCTTGCGGCATCTATTCTTTCTATTCTTTACATTTTCTACCATTTTCACATTGCGGCATCTATTCTTTACATTTTCTACCATTCACATTGCGGCATTTATTCTTTACATTTTTATTCTTTACTTTCACATTGCGCATCATTCTTTATTCTTTACATTTTCTACCTTTCCGATTGCGACATCCATTCTTTACATTCTTTACCATTTTTCTACCTTCATTCACATTGCGGCATCTATTCTTTACATTTTCTACCTTTCACATTGCGGCATCTATTCTTTACATCTATTCTTTACATTTTCTACCATTCACATTGCGGCATCTATTCTTTACATTTTCTACCATTCACATTGCGACATCCATTCTTTACATTTTCTACCTTTCACATTGCGGCATCTATTCTTTACATCTATTCTTTACATTTTCTACCATTCACATTGCGGCATCTATTCTTTACATTTTCTACCTTTCACATTGCGGCATCTATTCTTTACATTTTCTACCATTCACATTGCGGCATCTATTCTTTACATTTTTCTACCTCGTGCAATCTATTCTTTACATTTTCACCATTCACATTGCGGCATCTATTCTTTACATTTTCTACCATTTTCTACCATTTTCACATTGCGCACATCTATTCTTTACATCTTTTCTACATTTTCTTTCACATTGCGACATCTATTCTTTACATTTTCTACCATTCACATTACATCTATTCTTTACATTTTTCTACCTTTCACATTGCGGCATCTATTCTTTACATTTTCTACCTTTCACATTGCGGACATCTATTCTTTTACATTTTTACCTTTCACACATCTATTTTTCATTTTCTACATTTTACCATTCACATTGCGGCATCTATTCTTTACATTTTTCTTTCACATTTCACATTGCGACATCCATTCACATTCACATTGCGGCATCTATTCTTTACATTTTCTACCATTCACATTGCGGCATCTATTCTTTACATTTTACCATTCACATTTTTTTTCTTTCTATTCACATCGCGGCATCTATTCTTTACATTTTCTACCATTCACATTGCGGCATCTATTCTTTACATTTTCTACCATTCACATTGCGGCATCTATTCTTTACATTTTCTACCATTCACATTGCGGCATCTATTCTTTACATTTTCTACCTTTCACATTGCGACATCTATTCTTTACATTTTCTACCTTTCACATTGCGGCATCTATTCTTTACATTTTCTACCTTTCACATTGCGGCATCTATTCTTTACATTTTCTACCATTCACATTGCGGCATCTATTCATTTTACACCTTTTTTACATCAATTCTTTTACACATTGCGGCATCTATTCTTTACATTTTCTACCATTCACATTGCGAACATCATTCTTTCTATTCTCACATTACATTCTTTTTTCTACCATTCACATTGCGACATCTATTCTTTACATTTTCTACCATTCACATTGCGGCATCTATTACGTTTTTTCTACCATTCACATTGCGGCATCTATTCTTTACATTTTCTTCATTTCTTTACATTCACATTGCGACATCTATTCTTTACATTTTCTACCATTCACATTGCGGCATCTATTCTTTACATTTTCTACCATTCACATTGCGGCATCTATTCTTTATTCTTTACATTTTCTACCTTTCACATCACGGCATCTATTCTTTACATTTTCTACCATTCACATTGCGACATCTATTCTTTACATTTTTACCTTTCACATTGCGGACATCTATTCTTTACATTTTCTACCATTCACATTGCAACATCCATTCTTTACATTTTTTACCATTCTTTACATTTTCTACCTTTCACATTGCGGCATCTATTCTTTACATTTTCTACCATTCACATTGCGACATCTATTCTTTACATTTTCTACCTTTCACATTGCGGCATCTATTCTTTACATTTTCTACCATTCACATTGCGACATCTATTCTTTACATTTTCTACCTTTCACATTGCGGCATCTATTCTTTACATTTTCTACCATTCACATTGCGGCATCTATTCTTTACATTTTCTACCTTTCACATTGCGGCATCTATTCTTTACGTTTTCTACCATTCACATTGCGACATCTATTCTTTACATTTTCTACCTTTCACATTGCGGTGCTATTCTATTTTCTTTACATCTTTTCTACCTTTCACATTTGCGGCATCTATTCTTTACATTTTCTACCATTCACATTGCGGCATCTATTCTTTACATTTTCTACCATTCACATTGCGACATCTTTACATTTTTCTTTACATTGCGGCATCTATTCTTTACCTTTCAGATTGCGACATCTATTCTTTACATTTTCTACCTTTCACATTGCGACATCATTCTTTATTCACATTGCGGCATCTATTCTTTACATTTTCTACCATTCACATTGCGACATCTATTCTTTACATTTTCTACCTTTCACATTGCGGCATCTATTCTTTACATTTTCTACCTTTCACATTGCGGCATCTATTCTTTACATTTTCTACCATTCACATTGCGGCATCTATTCTTTACATTTTCTACCATTCACATTGCGACATCCATTCTTTACATTTTCTACCTTTCACATTGCGGCATCTATTCTTTACATTTTCTACCATTCACATTGCAACATCTATTCTTTACATTTTCTACCATTCACATTGCGACATCTATTCTTTACATTTTCTACCTTTCACATCACGGCATCTATTCTTTACATTTTCTACCATTCACATTGCAACATCTATTCTTTACATTTTCTACCATTCACATTGCGACATCTATTCTTTACATTTTCTACCTTTCACATCACGGCATCTATTCTTTACATTTTCTACCATTCACATTGCAACATCTATTCTTTACATTTTCTACCTTTCACATCACGGCATCTATTCTTTACATTTTCTACCATTCACATTGCAACATCTATTCTTTACATTTTCTACCATTCACATTGCGGCATCTATTCTTTACATTTTCTACCATTCACATTGCGACATCTATTCTTTACATTTTCTACCATTCACATTGCGGCATCTATTCTTTACATTTTCTACCATTCACATTGCGGCATCTATTCTTTACATTTTCTACCATTCACATTGCGACATCTATTCTTTACATTTTCTACCATTCACATTGCGGCATCTATTCTTTACATTTTCTACCATTCACATTGCGACATCTATTCTTTACATTTTCTACCATTCACATTGCGACATCTATTCTTTACATTTTCTACCATTCACATTGCGGCATCTATTCTTTACATTTTCTACCATTCACATTGCGGCATCTATTCTTTACATTTTCTACCATTCACATTGCGACATTTCTTTACATTTTCTACAATTCACATTGCGGTATCTATTTTTTACATTTTCTACCATTCACTTTGCGACATCTATTCTTTACATTTTCTTTCACATTGCGACATCTTTCTTTACATTTTCTACCATTCACATTGCGGCATCTATCTTTATTTTTTACCATTTTACATTTTCTACCATTCACATTGCGGCATCTATTCTTTACATTTTCTACCATTCACATTGCGGCATCTATTCTTTACATTTTCTACCATTCACATTGCGGCATCTATTCTTTACATTTTCTACCATTCACATTGCGGCATCTATTCTTTACATTTTCTACCATTCACATTGCGGCATCTATTCTTTACATTTTCTACCATTCACATTGCGACATCTATTCTTTACATTTTCTACCATTCACATTGCGACATCTATTCTTTACATTTTCTACCATTCACATTGCGACATCTATTCTTTACATTTTCTACCATTCACATTGCGACATCTATTCTTTACATTTTCTACCATTCACATTGCGACATCTATTCTTTACATTTTCTACCATTCACATTGCGACATCTATTCTTTACATTTTCTACCATTTTTACCATTCACATTGCGACATCTATTCTTTACATTTTCTACCATTCACATTGCGACATCTATTCTTTACATTTTCTACCTTTCACATTGCGACATCTATTCTTTACATTTTCTACCATTCACATTGCGACATCTATTCTTTACATTTTCTACCATTCACATTGCGACATCTATTCTTTACATTTTCTACCATTCACATTGCGACATCTATTCTTTACATTTTCTACCTTTCACATTGCGACATCTATTCTTTACATTTTCTACCATTCACATTGCGACATCTATTCTTTACATTTTCTACCATTCACATTGCGGCATCTATTCTTTACATTTTCTACCATTCACATTGCGACATCTATTCTTTACATTTTCTACCATTCACATTGCGACATCTATTCTTTACATTTTCTACCATTCACATCGCGGCATCCATTCTTTACATTTTCTACCATTCACATTGCGACATCCATTCTTTACATTTTCCCAACCTCTAACGTACACATTCATCATATGATAAACAATATTTCGTGGTGTTAGTATATAGTGTTGTTTACCAAAAAAAAAAATAAAAAGGATCTACCATCAGAAGTAGGTCTAAATCGATTGTTATAAAGTATAAATTACTGCTTGAATAACTACTTTAAAACACGTTTTAATATCTCATCCTATATCTCATCATTGCAGTAACTGGCTTCCGATCTTTCTTCCTCTACCAGCCCCACTTCCTCCTTTACCAGCCCCACTTCCTCCTTCTCCCTCTACCAGCCCCACTTCCTCCTTCTCCCTCTACCAGCCTAACTTCCTCCCTCTTTCTCTACAAACCTCACTCTTTCTTTACCAGCGTCGCTGTCTCACTTTTCGACCTCTTTCCCTTAGTCCGCTCACAATCTCCAATCTTCAAGGCAGATAATGAGTACTCGTGATTTAGAGTTCAGGAGAGTGATTACCCCTGCTAGACAGCGGTCGACTTCTGAAACGAGAATTCTGCAAACGTAAGAAAATAATACGTCGTTCGCCACAGATTCGTTTTGACGCTCACAATGGAGCAGAAGGAGAGTGTGCAGGATTTTAGTTATGATCCCGGTGCGTATTTATTTGCTATCAGCGAGTTTAGATGTGGGTTTGACTTGTCCCATAATACTTGGTCATTGAGCATACAGTCGTGAGCGCTTGACTTGTAGTCACCACTTTTGACTTGATAGCCAAGTAGATTTGTCCACTCTTTTATGTTGTTGGTCCATTCCTTTTTCTATCAACCCTGTCTTCTATTGCATAGTACCGTGCCATGAAGGAAGATCTTTGGTAAACCTTGTGATCTTGTTATGTGGCCATAACATGTTTACTATCACTGTATTGTGAGGTCTTCATATAGGCTAGTCTTGTAGTTCTTCTGGGTTGAAATGAAGAACAGTGGGATGTGTGTTCGATACGGCCTAAAAAAAGAAAAGAATTCAGAGATATAGTAATAAGGGGTTGGGTTTAGGAATCCTAAAGCTTACCCCTAACTTTCATCCTTAGTCTAACAACGTGGGTGACTTATTTAGATGGCATCAAAGAACATGTCCAACTGTTCTTCATTCCAACCAAACTTCTGTAGGCCTATGTCTTATATAGGCTTATTTGTTTATTATGTCATCCATGCAAATTCTGAGGATCTTTTTGTGTGTTCAGCCTTTTAAATTTCTGAGTACCTTATCTTGAACAGGACCTGGCAAAACTCGAACTAAAACTAAGCAGAAGGGCGAGAGGAATATGCATATACATCTTAATTTTTGTGTGTGTGCATGTTGTTGTTGGTGTTTTGCTGAACATAATTTTCCCAAAATCTGTAGAATTTAATAAATGAGCCCGCAGACCAACGATGAGGGTAGCTACGCTGCATAAAGAGCATATAGTTGAAGTTTTGTAACATACATTTCTTGCTAGATTATGAATATAACTGCAAAACAATTTACTGAATTAATTACTGTGAAACCCAGTTTTTTTTCTGTCTAAAACTTACCAGCTTCAGTTACCATTTAATCATCGAGCTCACAGAGTGAAATAGATCCAGCTACATAGCATAAACCAGCACATAAGAATTGACTCAAGTTTTAAATGTGCAACATACATTTTTTCCTAGATTGTAAGTTGAACATACAGAAACCTGATACTGAGTTAGTTTATCCTGAGGACTCCATTTATGAAAATTTGATAGTTGAAACTGTACAAGTACTCAGTGTTAAATTTATCTTATTGAATGTTTCCTTCTTCTAAATCCATTTTCCGATTGGCCTTGTCTGTTCTCTGATTGTCTGTGTTGTCCCTGTCTATTTATTGAGATACAGTTACTTCATGCATCTAGTCTAAGGATATAAATGAAATGAGTGTGTGGGCGAGCTCTAAGTTGGATATAGAAGTTGTGGGGAGTATGGTAAGTAGTTTTTTGACGGGCATAGTATGTTCTGTAATATTATTGAGCAAGATTTTGCATGTAAAATCCTAAATACCGAGTAACAGTTGTAAAACACAAGAAGACGTCACTGAAAAAAAACTGTCATATAGATTGTCCTTAGAGGGGCAGCCCTTGTGACAAGAAAATGATTGGACTAGTGGCGCCCTATACAGACAACGAATACAAAATAATACAAAACCATCAGTGGAAACGGGTACAAACAACATTACACTAGTAAGAGACAAGCAGGGAAATCTCATCACCACAGAACAGGGGCAAGAAGCAAGATGGGCTGAGCACTTCAGGGAAATGCTCAGTAAGACACCACCTGAGATGCAGCTGAACATTCCTGAGACTGAAAATGACCTGGATATCAATACAGATGTTCCAAGAAAGGAAGAAATCATCACAGCAATCAAAGGGTTAAAAATGGAAAAGCTCCTGGTCAAAACAACTTAAGCACAGAGCTATTTAAAATTGATCATGAATTATCAGCTGAACTCTTAAAACCACTCTTTGCACAAATCTGACAAACGGAAACAACATCACAAAGGAACAATTATCAAATTACCAAAAAAGGGTGACCAAAACAACTGGATAGGCTACGCTCCTCTCTATTCCCAGCAAAATATTTGGCAGGATAATTATCCACAGAATCTCAAAGCTGTAGATCATAAACTGAGGAAGGAGCAAGCAGGATTCAGAAGGAACACAAGATGCACAGATCATATTTTCACCCTCAGGAATATAATAGTGCAGTGCTCAGAATGGCAAAGACAACTATAAACTTTGTCGCTTTTGAAAAGGCTTTTGACAGCTTACACAGGGATAGCTTATGAAAAATAATACGGGCTCATTGGATCCCTAGATATATTGTTTCTGTTATAAAAAGTCTCAATGCTAAATTTTATGTGCAGTGTTGGGTTGAGCAACCGTACATTCAAAGTGAAAACAGGCGTGTGGTAAGGTTACCATTGTCGACCATGCTATTTTTAACTCGTAGACTGAGTGATGCATCAGACAACAGAGGATGACCCTAAAGGAATAAGATGGACCACGTTTACCACACTGGAAGATGTAGAATATGCAGACAATATTGCACCACTCTCACATTCACATCAGCACATCCAAGAAAAAACAGATAGACTGAATAAGTATAGCCAACAGGTGGGTCCGAACATCACCTGTAGAAAACAGGTCATGACACTCAGTGTAATAAATCCTAAGCCCATAAAAATAAGGAACCAAAAGCTGGAAAAACAGATACATTTACATATCTAGGAAGCAAAGTAACACCAGATGGTGGAACAAACAAAGGCATCAGTAACTGAATGAATAAAGCCAGAGCAGCATTTGCAGATCTAAACAACACCTGGAAGTCCTCTCAGTACAGCACAAACACCAAATTAGGATTATATGAGAGCTGCGTACTTTCTGTACTGTTGAATGGCACGGAGTGCTGGGGAGGTACTTTCTGTACTGTTGAATGGCATGGAGAGCTGGGGAGGTACTTTCTGTACTGTTGAATGGATGGAGAGCTGGGGAGGTACTTTCTGTACTGTTGAATGGCATAGAGTGCTGGGGAGGTACTTTCAGTACTGTTAAATGACATGGAAAGCTGGGGAGGTACTTTCTGTACTGTTGAATGGATGGAGAGCGGGGGAGGTACTTTCTGTACTGTTGAATGGCACAGAGTGCTGGGGAGGTACTTTCTGTACTCTTGAATGGCATGGAGAGCTGGGGAGGTAATTTCTGTACTGTTGAATGGATGGAGAGCTGGGGAGGTACTTTCTGTACTGTTGAATGGCACAGAGTGCTGGGGAGGTACTTTCTGTACTGTTGAATGGCACAGAGTGCTGGGGAGGTACTTTCTGTACTGTTGAATGGATGGAGAGCTGGGGAGGTACTTTCTGTACTGTTGAACGGTGCTGTCAAATACCATCTCCAACCAGGAACTGCTTACATGGTGCTGTCAAATACCATCTCCAACCAGGAACTGCTTACATGTTGCTGTTAAATACCATCTCCAACCAGGAATTGCTTACATGGTGCTGTCAAATACCATCTCCAACTAGGAACTGCTTACATGGTGCAGTCAAATACCATCTCCAATCAGGAACTGTTTACATGGTGCTGTCAAATACCATCTCCAACCAGGAACTGCTTACATGGTGCTGTCAAATACCATCTCCAACCAGGAACTGCTTACATGGTGCTGTCAAATACCATCTCCAACCATGAGCTGCTTACATGGTGCTGTCAAATACCATCTCCAACTAGGAACTGCTTTCATGGTGCAGTCAAATACCATCTCAAACCAGGAACTGCTTACATGGTGCAGTCAAATACCATCTCCAACCAGGAACTGCTTACATGGTGCTGTCAAATACCATCTCCAACCAGGAACTGCTTACATGGTGCTGTCAAATACCATCTCCAACCAGGAACTGCTTACATGTTGCTGTTAAATACCATCTCCAACCAGGAATTGCTTACATGGTGCTGTCAAATACCATCTCCAACTAGGAACTGCTTACATGGTGCAGTCAAATACCATCTCCAACCAGGAACTGTTTACATGGTGCTGTCAAATACCATCTCCAACCAGGAACTGCTTACATGGTGCTGTCAAATACCATCTCCAACCATGAGCTGCTTACATGGTGCTGTCAAATACCATCTCCAACTAGGAACTGCTTTCATGGTGCAGTCAAATACCATCTCAAACCAGGAACTGCTTACATGGTGCTGTCAAATACCATATCCAACCATGAACTGCTTACATGGTGCTGTCAGATACTATCTCCAACCTGGAACTGCTTACATGGTGCAGTCAAATACCATCTCCAACCTGGAACTGCTTACATGGTGCAGTCAAATACCATCTCCAACCTGGAACTGCTTACATGTTGCTGTCAAATACCATCTCCAACCATGAACTGCTTACATGGTGATGGTGCTGTCAAATACCATCTCCAACCATGAACTGCTTACATGGTGCTGTCAAATACCATCTCCAACCATGAACTGCTTACATGGTGCATTACCTGTACTAAATGCTACAGAATCTTGGCGAGACGTTTCCATTTCGTCTGCTTTAACATCTCAACAACATCGACAGATATCTAATCTTTTGAAATCATTTTCGGATGTTCTTACTGATCTACCTGATCGAACATCTGTGATTTTTCATGATATCATCCTTACCGATGATATACCTATTTGTCTGCATCCATATCCTGTTCCACTTCATTATCAAACTAAAACGGCACTTGAACTAGATCAAATGTTAACATTGGGAATTATTGAACACAGTAATTCTCTATACTCTTCACCATTCATTATTGTTCGAAAGAAAGACAAAAATATTAGATTATGCGTTGATTACCGCAAATTAAATGCAAAAACAATTTCGGATGCGGAACCACATCCATTACTTGATGATCTACTTGCTCGTTTATCTACTGCTATCTTCTTTACAAAAATAGATCTAACTAAGGGTTACTGGCAAATTCCTTTAACAGATCAAGCCAAACCTTTAACTGCGTTTTCGACTCCATGTGGATTATACCAGTGGAATGTTATGCCTTTTGGGCTCATGAACGCACCTGCTACATTCATTCTTTTGATGCGAAAAATCTTGTCTCATAGAGATGATATCATTACTTATATTGACGATATCTGCTTATTTAGTTCATCTTTTGAAGAACATTTTGTGGGACTCAGTTCTTTGTTAGAAACTCTACGAGTACATCATCTGACCGCAAGACCTACTAAAGTCCAGATTGCTTTTAAAGAAATCACTTTTCTTGGTCATACTATTGGTTCTGGTAGGATTTAAACTATACCTCAAAATGTATCTAAAATCCTTAACTTAGATGTATTTTCCAAACCTCCTATTCTGAGGCTACCTGATATTGCCAAAATATATATTCTCCGAACAGATGCGAGTAATTTCGGCTTGGGAGCCAGTCTACTTCAAGAACATGATGGAATGTTACATTCCACGATGTATATCTCCAGAAAGCTGACTGAAACTGAAAGAAAATACTCCGTTATCGACAAGGAGCTTTTAGCCGTCGTTTGGGCCATACAGAAATTAGAAAGATACTTACTTGGAGCACCATTCATAATCCAGACCAACCAGAAAGCGATCGCTTCTCTAAGAAAAGCGGATCACAGAAGCCCAAAATTAGCCCGTTTTTCAATCTTGTTACAACCATTCGACTTCGAAATTCAACCAATTCCAGGATCTGACAATGTGGTTGTGGACTTGTTATCAAGAAACCCGTCAGCAATACCCGAAAACTAAATATTGCTCAAGCAAATGGAAATGAATTCATTACAGTTTTTGTCGGACGTGCTTTTCTTCGTATCATGCAAGTCACTTTCATGTCAAACCAAAGACAATATACGTTGCATATTTTTCGTGACTTCCTATGATATTAGGTATGAATATCTCAATGAACGTTTGAAATAATCGACCGACACACAATGATCGACTTTTTTGCCAAACGTAACATGGCATAACTTCCAATTGGTGTTTCTGAACTTTGACTGACAAAGACAGATTAAAGTAGTAATCATGAATCAGTCTCATGTCCAGCGACATTTGGACTTTTCTGAATAGCTAATTTACAATCCGTATCTATTGCGTAAGGAAATTTGCACAAGTACAGGATACCACTGTCAAAACATGAGTTACAAGAACATGTACATTCTTACTTCAAATTGCTTGTCAGTACTTTCCAATGATGCATGGAGACATTGATCTCTATATCATACAATGACTACATTTACGTTGGTGAATTCCACCTTATGTACCTACCATATACTGGTACTTTACTGACTGTCAGTTGAATACTTCGTGTCAACTTATGAAAAAATGAACGAAACTATATCAAGTCTTCTCAATTTAGGTTGGTACCCTACATTGGTACTCTATTTCTTCTTCTTCCGTCCTTAGCCACCGACCGTCAAAGCAGTCAGTGGCCATTACGCCTAGTGGCGTCTTAGGGCAACAGCAGATAGGTTTTCTTTGCCATTGTTTCCCATCACGCCTATTGGCGTCTTTAGGGCAACGGCAAATCAATCCATTTGCTGTTGTTTCCGTAATCGAAGTGACTGGCAAACGGGTGATCAGCCCGTTGGGGTACTCTATTTGAACAGAGATAAACATTGGATTATTTCCATGAATGTCTACCACCTGATTTGGTGCCATCTACCTGCACTTGCTGATCGAACATTGATTGAACTGCCCTACAAGTATACCTTCCATGGATTTTACTCACATGTCAAGATTCGACAGAGCCGAATAAACACTCGAAACGATTTCCATTACATTGACTATTTTAACAGTCTAAAAAAATAAAAAAATAACACTAGGTAATTCATAATGGGACTGTGTGAGTTCTTCACTTTACGGAGGATTTTGCCTGCAATTGTATACTATTGGACAGTAGTTTAATGTATGTAACCATGGTATTGCCTTAATTGATTAAGTTTAGAACTTTAAATTATTAATTTTTTACTTAATCTTATTATTATATTTAGGTGTTACAATTAATTAATATTTCTCATCTTTTTTTTTTATTTCATTTTTACTCAAATAGACTGTTTTAACTATTTTTATGACCTCAGACACTGTTTATTGTAAACATCTTTGGCCGTATATCCAATTTTTTAATTTTTCTTGATTCTTTTGTTTATATTACATGATTTTTTTCACCCCATCAGGCGAGGATTTTGTTAAAGAAGATTATTATGTATTTTTACATGTTGGCCTCACTTAGATCTGTTAGCAGTTTAATCTACACGGTAGCATTTCTGTCTGGAGTCAACATGATATGTTTTGCACTATTAGTAATTATAAATGAACGCGGTAATAGGTTGAGGTATCTAAGCAATGATGACGTAATGAGGTGTCGCGCTAGTTGATTAAAATGGTCGATCTTGTGCTTTCGTTATATGAATCAGTCAAAGCAAGACGTGATGTATTTCGCTCCCATGCGAATTGAAGTTTATGATATTCTCCTACGTGGCTTGGTTATTCGAAAATCGCCACAAGTATATCTTTAAGATGCCGAACGCAAGTATATAAGTTCGAGGATAATTTTTAAGAGGAGTCTCCTTTCTCAGGAGCTATCAAACATAATTTTAATCTACATATTCTGGTTATCGCTACTTGGATGTTCCGGATGCCGACATCTTCAGTATATAGGCCAGAGTATGTGACGAAACGTAAAGGACAGTAGGAGACGCATTTTGATGCATGTACTCATATTAATAATATGCCATGTACTTTGAATTGTGGAATTGTCTGAAGCCAATAAATATGCTTATTATTGTGGACCCAAACCAGGCGTTTTGGAGCTAATGTATAACATCATCTACTTGATCACCCAGACCATTCGTGAACACAGCACGATCACACATATGCACATATTTTCATCAGTTCTTCCAAACTACAAACAATGATATAAAAAGTAACGCAGCAGTGACCTTGATGTGATAGCCCTTAGCTGCTTTTTTTTTGCCTGGTGGGTTCCATCGACATGTTCTTTTCTCTTCTGCATGTTATAAGAGCTTCTCTTTCCTGGTTGGTTCCATTAGACATGTTCTTTTCTCTTGTGCTTGTTATAAGAGCTTCTCTTTGCCCAATCTGAGATGACTCCATAGGGAGCATCGCCACTTGGGTTGGCAGCTTCATCGTCCCAGGTTGCTGGATTTATGTCCAGTGCCTTCATGTGTCCCTGGCAGACATCTTTGAACCTCAGCTGCCTTCATGTGTCCCTGGCAGACATCTTTGAACCTCAGCTGCCTTCGCCTGACTATTATTTGGCATCTGCCAGTTGTTTATAGACAATTTAATGTAATAATAATGATAATGTATAAAAATCTTTTAATGTATTGTGCTACCACAAAATAAAATATAATAATAATGTTAATGATGTGTAATGTTTCTTGGCCACAGAAAAAAATTATGATGATGACATCCTGGCCCAGCAAAGACAAATTGAGAAAGAGGTCAGTTTTTGTTTTTAACAGCAGTGTATCTGCAATACTGTTTGGTTTTTTGTGTGAGAAAATGTAAGTTGTCCATTTTGTAAAACGTTTTTCTGTAAATGTTATTGTTTATTTGTGCTACATTTAGTTCTTCTCTTTAGCTTGAGGAGCATAGAGTCACTACTGTTGCTGTCCTCTTAAGGAGGTCTGCTCAGCTCAAGAGTACTTTATGCACTGGGTTCTATGGCAGATTGCTGGACTTGATGAGGTTGCTAGCTCCATGATGAAATATTTTGTGTTTAATTTTACTCCCTGCATTGACTCGAGCACCCCGTGTGCATCTCATGGCCCAGTGTCAGGTATTCATAGTATGGTCAGTGAATATGATCCTAGAAGTGGTTTGGTTTGGTTTTAAGGACTGTCTTCATTGTACATGGACTACTCCATCAGAGCTCTGATCTCCTCCCTTAGATTACACAAGGAGGATCTCAGCACAGTGCATGAACTCCATAGCACCAGCGAGAATCCCAGTGCGTGTATACACGAATCACACAATCTATAAATATTTTTGTTGTGGGTAGGTTTCTAATTTTTTTTAGAATTTTGCCAGGGCAGTGGCCTGATAGGCATACTTCTTTACAATTTCCAACTGCCGTGGGATTTTTAACTTGCACATGTGACCTCCTATTTTTTCACCCTTATCCAAGAAGGCTAGGCACCCGATCTCACTACCCATGAGAAAGGGGGAGTATGACATCATTAGGACCACTGGTTCTGAAAATTTTTTTTCCATAAATTATTTTCCCTCAACTGGGAATTGAACCCGGTACCTCTAGAACTCGAGACATACCTCTTAGCCACTCCGACCCCCGAAGAGTGTTAGGTTAGTGAATAGTGTGTAAGGTTCCTGAGATACGTCAG
Source organism: Oreohelix idahoensis (assembly GCA_024509875.1). Taxonomy (NCBI): domain Eukaryota; kingdom Metazoa; phylum Mollusca; class Gastropoda; order Stylommatophora; family Oreohelicidae; genus Oreohelix; species Oreohelix idahoensis. The sequence goes on from JAMPIV010018826.1 coordinate 70,375, forward strand.
CGAATAGTTCCTAAGGTTCTAGAGAGGGGTCAGAACATAGGGCATAGGGCCTCATAGGTCAGTGAATAGGGCATAGGAACATCAGTGAATAGGACATGGATCTGCAGAGATACATTAACAAATAGGGCATAGGGCCTTAGAGATAAGTTCGGGAGTAGGGCATATGAAGGTCAGTGAATAAGGGCATAGGGCCTTAGAGATAAGTTCGAGAGTAGGGCATATGGTCAGTAAATAAGGGCATAGGGCCTTAGAGATAAGTTCAAGAGTAATCCCAGTCGTGTATAACACGAAGTTCGAGAGTACATGAAGGTCTGAATAAATATTTTTGTTGTGGGTAGGTTTCTAATGCAGTTTTTTTTTAGAAGTTTTTGCCAGGGCAGTGGCCTGATAGGCATACTTCTTTACAATTTCCAATGCTGCCGTGGGATTTTTAACTTGCACATAGTGACCTCCTATTTTTTCACCCTTATCCAAGAAGGCTAGGCACCCGATCTCACTACCCATGTATAAGAAAGGGGAGAGTATGACATCATTAGGACCACTGGTTCTGAAAATTTTTTCCATAAATTATTTTCCCTCAACTGGGAATTGATCCCGGTACCTCTAGAACTCGTAAGACAGGTGTTGGGGCTGTTAGAAAGAGCATGTAAATTGGCAAATAGATGAGGTTGTCAGAGAGAATGTCTGCCCTACCTGTAGTGAGTAGGTGGGACTATGAGAAAGGTGTGACAGTTCAGTGTGTTTAGCTTTCATGTATCATCTCTCTCTCTCTCTCTCTCTCTCTCTCTCTCTCTCTCTCTCTCTCTCTCTCTCTCTCTCTCTCTCTCTTTTTCTCCCATGTAAAACAATTTAGATTACCAGAGAGATTTGGTTTGGTTTTGGTTTTAAGGACCATCTTCATTGCACAAGGAGGATCTCAGCACCATACCTGTCAACCTGTACGAATTTTTCGTACAATGTACGGATTTTTGATACTTTTAGCAGTGTACTGCCATACAGACCCGTTGTACGGATTTTTCTCCCCCTCCCCACCAAAACAAAAAAAATTTTTTTTTTTTTAAATTCTAAAAATATTTTCCAACCAAGTTTTTTAAAATTTTAAATCAGAAAATATTTTCTAGCCCTGGTTTTTTTTTAAAACCAATTTTTTAAATTCCGGAAATCTCGGCGTTCGTTTTTAAACTGAGGTCTCTCCCAGCAACCAATCAAATCCTTTTATACCCAACAATTCGGCAAACACATTGAATTCGGCCTCAAACGCTTTCGGTTTTCAGCGTGACGACATATTTTTAAAGTTACCTGTTATCAACGACGATGCTTGCTTGCCACCACACTTCGACGCCATTTTGTTTAAAAAAGCTAAGTACTTATAACTTGGTTAAATATTGCTGTTGTTTTGCTTTGTTGCAATTTAATCGCTGCCTTAATCTTTCCAGTTAGACCTATATCTTGCCCTTCAATATATTTAGGATAAATTGTCGTAATATTCTGTGTAGGCCCTACATAACTAGAAAAAAAAGTTTGTTTGCGTTGAGTAGGCTTACTTTATGCCAGCGCTCGAGATTCACTGCTTTATTTTTTAATAAAGTGGCAATCTATTATCACTGGTCTAGGCTACCAACTCTTAAATAATAATTTTGTAAATTTTTGGTGGTACGTTTTTTCTTCCTAGATTTGATATCTTGCCCTTCAATAGCCTATATTTCCGATAAATTGTCATAATATTCTGTGTAGGCCCTACATAACTAGAAAAAAAGTTTGTTTGTGTTGAGTAGGGCCTACTTTATTCCAGCGCTCAAGATTCGCTGCTTTATTTTTTAATAAAGTGGCAATCTGTTATCACTGGTCTAGGCTACCAACTCTTAAATAATAATTTTGTAAATTTTTGGTGGTACGTTTTTTTCTTCATAGATTTGATATTCTGTTCATAATTTTGTTTATTTGTTGTTGTTGTTGTTGTTAGCCGTTTGCTTTGTTCGTTGTATCTTTTAATCATTCTCTTCGTCTACAAAGATTATTAGTTGAAATATTTCATCCACTGAATGATGGCTGAGCCTAATTCAAAGAAACAAAAGCTGACTGCGAAAGATCATTTTCAATGATGAAAAAAATCCACACAGACTGCAGGAGGTCCATGAATGCGGACACACTCACTTCTATTTTACAGTGTAAGATTAACATTGATACATGCTGTGCAGACTTTAAGCCCACAAATGCAATTCTGCAAAGTGCTAAAAGTGCATGTGTTGATTATAATACAAAACACTGTACATCGAAAGAATAGTGTACCTCATGATCACTAAGTTTTTTTATATGTAAAGAACAGCATGAGACTATTAGCATGTTTTATATCACAATAATTCAAATGCTAATAGATTTGTATATGTCATTTCTCATTTTAAAACTGTATTGCGTATAATTTTTAAATATATTTTTTGCGTAAGGATTTTTTGGGTCCGGCATACAGATTTTGGTCTCAGGAGGTTGACAGGTATGCAGCACAGTAGACAAACTCTGTAGCACCAACGAGGATCCCAATGTGCGTATACAGGAATGACACATTCTATAAATATTTTTGTGGCGGGTAGGTTTTTCCTAATTTTGCCAGGGCAACAGTCATATGACCTACTCTTTACGCAGAGAGAATTACAGATGTCTGCCCTGCCTATAGTTTGTAGATAGGTCTATGAGAAAGTTGTGACGCTTGAGAATGTTTTTAACCATCATGTTTTATCTTCTCTCTCTCTCTTTCTGTGATGTGAAATAATGTAGATTGCTGAGTCTCAACCACTGATCAGTGACATTTTTGCTTTTGATGAAATAGTGGAGGAATATTCTAAGGAGGATGCTGTTTACAGGCACAAGATAGAGGTGAGTGTTTTTGTTTTGAGTTTCTCACACTAGTTCTGTCTACTTTCATCTAGTACTTGAGTTTGTTCTTCTGCTTATGCCTCTGACTGTAGCGGAGAGCATTGGCGGATCCATAGGGGTGGCAACAGGGCGATCGCATCTCCCTTGAGGCTTTTTAATTCTTTTTTAATCGGAACCTCTTCTACCCCATAACAGAGTGTAGAAGTGCCCCAGAGAGCACGAATGTAGTTTGCAAGTAATTATATGTGGTTGGACAATGAAAGACAATAAAAGGAACCGCCATACAACAATGAGACAAAAGACGGCGCTAGGCAGGCGACACAAGGGGACTTCACTCAAGCCATAAAAACAGGGCTTTTGTGATGAGAGGCGGAAAATTGCAGTTTAGGGCGACCAATCCCAAATTTAAAAATGTTATGCTATGATATAAAATATGTAGGAGTTTTTATCAAATTTTGACTCATTGTAGTTGTACCTTACTTTTGTTTAATTATGTTATAAATAGTTATATATTTTGTTATAAAATATTTTTTGAGTTACTGTATAATAAAACTATCAAGCTATCACATATTTTTTTTCAAAATTCGTTATTTTGTTTTTAAGTTGTCTAAAAATATATGTAATTGAGGGGTGGCCTTATCATTCTGATGTATCACCCTCCCTTGGACTATTCCTAGATCTGCCACTGGTAGATAGGTATGTTTTTAATTTTTGTAGACAAATATATTGCTGGGACTGACATCAGACCATGCTTCTTGAGGTTTTGATTGTCAGTGTCTTCCTCTTGGTCATCCTTTAGGGCATTGTCTTGGTTATCTCCTATTGCCTTAAGCCGGATCTTCTGTTTGTGAATGTAGCTGGGTTTTCTCAATTCTAACAGGTGTGTGTGTGTGTGTTTCTCTCACATTTAGTCTGTTATGGTGACATCTGACATTATTTCTCTTAGTGACATCTGACATTATTTCTGTCAGTGACATCTGACATTCTGGTCTGTAATGGTGACATCTAGCATTCTGTCTGCTATGGTGATATCTTTCTGTTACAGTGATGTCTGACATTCTGTTAGTGACATCTGACATTCTGTCCAACACAGTGACATCTACCATTCTGTCTGTTAGTGGTGTCTGACATTCTGTTTATTACAGTGACATCTGACATTCTATGACTGACAGCTGGTCACAGCAGCTAATTTATCTGGCATGTTGTCAGCTTCATGTCTTGTGTGTGTCCCCTATTAACCATGTTAGACATAGCTGGCAGAGTTAATACAAAGACACCTTTATCACTTGTTACTTCACTTTTGTACATGGGGATGTATGCCTCAGCTTGGTTATTATGTGGGTTCCTCAGGTTGGCTGTTATGTGGGTGCCCCAGGTTGGTTATTATGTGGGTTCCTCAGGTTGGCTGTTATGTGGGTGCCTCAGGTTGGCTGTTATGTGTAACACATAAGGAAGGGAAACCTGAGGCCTGTAAACAGTAAATAAATATTACACAAACATAAAGGTATGTTTTCAGGCTGGGCTGCCCATTGTAAACTTCTGGTGTTGTGTCTTGCGGTTTGCACTAATGACCAGTCATTGAAGCATCATTTTTTGGTGATGCCTAGATGGCAGGGAGGATAGTGTGATTCACTTGCATAGCTAGGCGGGGTTGTCGCATGGAAGGTCCAGGGTTCGCGCCCTGGGTAAGCCACTCACGTCTGTTTTTTTTCTGTTGTCTAGTGTTCTACTTCTTTATTTCTTACGAGTGCCTGAAAACATACCTTTATGTTTGTCTAATATTTATTTACTGGTTATTATGTGGGTGCCTCAGGTTGGTTATTATGTGGGTGCCTCAGCTTGGCTGTTATGTGGGTGCCTCAGGTTGGTTATTATGTGGGTGTCTCAGGTTGGATGTTATGTGGGTGCCTCAGGTTGGTTATTATGTGGGTGTCTCAGGTTGGTTATTATGTGGGTGCCTCAGGTTGGTTATTATGTGGGTGTCTCAGGTTGGTTATTATGTGGGTGTCTCAGGTTGGATGTTATGTGGGTGCCTCAGGTTGGTTGTGGGTGTCTCAGGTTGTTATGTGGGTGCCTCAGGTTGGTTAGTTTGTGGGTGTCTCAGGTTGGTTATTATGTGGGTGCCTCAGGTTGGTTATTATGTGGGTGTCTCAGGTTGGTTATTATGTGGGTGTCTCAGGTTGGTTATTATGTGGGTGCCTCAGGTTGGTTATTATGTGGGTGTCTCAGGTTGGATGTTATGTGGGTGCCTCAGGTTGGTTATTATGTGGGTGTCTCAGGTTGGTTATTATGTGGGTGCCTCAGGTTGGATGTTATGTGGGTGCCTCAGGTTGGTTATTATGTGGGTGTCTCAGGTTGGATGTTATGTGGGTGCCTCAGGTTGGATGTTATGTGGGTGCCTCAGGTTGGATGTTATGTGGGTGCCTCAGGTTGGTTATTATGTGGGTGTCTCAGGTTGGTTATTATGTGGGTGCCTCAGGTTGGTTATTATGTGGGTGTCTCAGGTTGGATGTTATGTGGGTGCCTCAGGTTGGTTATTATGTGGGTGTCTCAGGTTGGATGTTATGTGGGTGCCTCAGGTTGGTTATTATGTGGGTGTCTCAGGTTGGTTATTATGTGGGTGCCTCAGGTTGGTTATTATGTGGGTGCCTCAGGTTGGCTGTTATGTGGGTGCCTCCAGTTGGCTGTTGTGTGGGTGCCTCAGGTTGGCTGTTATGTGGGTGCCTCAGGTTGGCTTTTATTTGGGTGCTTCAGGTTGGTTATTATGTGGGTGCCTCAGGTTGGTTGTTATGTTGGTGCCTCAGATTGGCTGTTATGTGGGTGCCTCAGGTTGGTTATTATGTGGGTGCCTCAGGTTGGTTATGTTGGTGTCTGAGGTTGGTTATTACGTGGGTGTCTCAGGTTGGTTATTATGTGGGTGCCTCAGGTTGGCTGTTATGTGGGTGCCTCAGGTTGGATGTTATGTGGGTGCCTCATGTTGGCTATAATGTGTGCCTCAGGTTGGCAGTAATATGTGTGCCTCAGGTTGGCTATAATATGTGTGCCTCAGGCTGGCAATAACATGCATGCCCCAGGTTGGCTATAATATGTGTACCTTAGGTTGGCTATAATACATATACCTCAGGTCGACTATAATATGTGTGCCTCAGGTTGGCTATAACATGGATGCCTCAGGTTGGCTATAACATGTATACCTCATGTTGGCTATAACATGCATACCTCATTTTGGCTATAACATGCATACCTCATGTTGGCTATAACATGCATACCTCGTGTTGGCTATAACATGTACACCCCGTGTTGGCTATAACATGCTTTCTTCATGTTGGCTGTAATATAGATGTCTCAGGTTGGCTATAACATGGATGTCTCAGGTTGGCTATAACATGGATGTCTCAGTTTGGCTATAATATAGATGTCTCAGGTTGGCTATAACATGGATGTCTCACGTTAGCTATAACATAGATACCTCAGTTTGACAATAACATGTATACCTCAGTTTGGCTAAAACATATATACCTCAGGTTGGCTATAACATAGATACCTCAGGTTGGCTATAACATGGATGTCTCAGGTTGGCTATAATATGGATGTCTCAGGTTGGCTATAACATGGATGTCTAAGTTTGGTTATAACATGGATACCTGAGTTTGGCTCAATGTGGATACTTCAAGTTGGCCATAAAATGTGTACCTCATTTTATTTTGGCTACAATGTGTATGTGTCAGTTTGGCTATAATATACAAGGGGGCTTCAAATGAAAACCTTAAATTTGCGATAGAAATTCGAAACACCATGCCATTGTCATTGTTACGTCCTTTTTGCGCGGTGACGACTTCAATATGTAAGTTGGCAGTATTGTTGCTAAGGACGTCAAGAGTGTCCTGCAGGTGGCATCACGTTGCAGACAAACCACATGACGTCACAGTAGGAGTTTAAAAATGGCCGCCCCACAAGTGATGTGCACCAAAGAGGAGCAGCGTTCTTTTATCCGTTTTTTTGAACAGCAAAGGGGTGAAACCTATAGAAATTCATCGATGAATGAAGGCCCAGTACGGTGATGCATGCCTGTCACTCCAGGAAGTGTACGAGTGGAGTAGGAAATTCCAAAACGGTGTGGGTTCTGTGAGAGACTATTCTCGACCGAGTAGTGACCCCAGAGTCAATTGCAGCAGTTGAACGCACCGTGATGGAAAATCGCCGAGTGGCTGTGAATGAAATAGCCGCACTTCTGAACATCAGTTCAAGGTTCAGCACACCACATCATCCATGATGTGCTCCAGTTCCACAAAGTCTCTGCAAGGTGGGTGCAACGGCAGTTTACTCCAGAATTGAAACAACGACGTTTTGATGCCTGTAAAGAACTTTTGCGGTGCTTTGAAGCAGAAGGTGATGGTTTCCTAGCGAGAATTGTTACTAGAGATGAGACCTGGGTTCATTACCACCAGCCGGAATCCAAGAGAGTGAGCAAGGAATGGCGCCATACCTCCTCACCAAAACCGAAGAAGTTCCGCATGCAGCCATCTGCAGGGAAGGTTATGCTGACACTCTTTTGGGATGAACGAGGCATTATTTTAGAGCACTACATGCCCAGGAGGAACACTGCCACCAGTGCCACGTATACAGATCTTCTCAGGAATCATCTTCGACCTGCAATCAAATCCAAACGACGTGGACTTCTGAGTACAGGTGTACAACATGACAATGCTTGGCCCCATACTGCCCATGCAACGGTTGCAACCATCGAGGACCTACACTTTGAGTGTCTTCCACATCCACTGTACTCGCCAGACCTATCCCCAAGTGATTACCACATCGTTGGACCACTAAAAGAGACGATGGGAGGAAAGACTTTCAGGTCCGATGAAGAGGTGCAGCAGGTGGTGCATGAGTGGCTACACACGCGACCAAAAGAATTCTTTTCTAGAGGAATCCATGCACTTTGTAGGCGCTGGGGGATTTGTATAGAACGCATTGGTGACTACGTCAAAAAATGATACAGTTGTGTCTCTTTTTCTTAATAAATCTAGAAAACAAGATATTTAAGGTTTTCATTTGAAGCCCCCTCGTATGACTTGTTGAGCTTGTCTTTGAGGGATCGGTGGATAGTACATTTTTGAATGTCTTTAGTGTTGATGCTTTTTCTTTTGTACATAATCACACACTTTCTCATGTTTTATCTGGTGCCAGGATTTAAAACATCGCTACAAGAACATGAGGAAGACCAGAGGTGATGGTAATTGCTTCTTTCGAGCATTTGGATTTGCTTTCCTAGAGAAGCTGTTTGAGGATCCAGAAGCGTACCAGAGGTGAATCTGTAGATATGTCCTTGTTTGTCTGAGGAACTCATAATGTATAAGTGTTTGTTTGGTTTTGTGTGTGTGTGTTTTGTTTTTTAACAAATAGTCTGAATAAAGGAAAATATGGTGGCAAGTCAATTAGGAAGGATTTCTAATTAAAACATGTGGCCACTACAGTTAATTCCCATTATAGAAGCATGTGCTGTAATACTTCTTGTGCTCTCAGAGTGGTGGTCCATATAGCTATTTTATACTAGGTGGTTGGCTACAGACACCATTCTCCTTGTACACAGTCCTTGGTAGAGCATTTCTGATGTATTTATAGATGTGGATGTCACATACCTATGTTGGGAATGTCGCTGATAGACGACAAGGATGTCACAGACAGATGTCGTGGATGCCACAGGCAGATGTCATGGATGTCACAGATAGATGTCAGGGATATCACATACATATCTCATGTACAGACACAGTATTATCAATATCATATGGTAGTTCTGGGGTCTTTTGTATTTCTGTATTAAGTTTCTTAACATTGTGTTTTGTGTTTCTGTATTCATAAATCAATCAATACCCTTTAGCTCCCCGAGGAGCATATGCCTTCAACAAACACATGCCAAGTATTCCTGTCACGCTCCATCTGCTCAAGTTCTTTCCATGTTTTCCTCATCATTTTCACCTCTGTATCCAGTTCTGTTCTCCATGTGTTTTTTGGTCTACCTCTGCCTCTCTTTCCCTGTGGTTTCCTCAGTGTGTGTCCTATCCATCGCCAGCGCCATCTTCTCAACTCTTGTTCCACTGGCACTTGTCTGCTTCTTGTCATCAATTCCACATTTGTGACTTTGTCATACCATTTCAGTCCTTCTGTTCTACGCAAGCACCCGTTTATAAAAGTCTGTAGCTTTTTGGTTGTTGTTTTTGTTGTTCTCCATGTCGCAGAGCCTTACAATAGGACTGACTTGACATTTGAGTTGAAGATTCTTATTTTTGTGTTGGACTTGATTTCTCTTGTTCTCCATATGTTTCCCAATGCAGTGAAAGCTCCTCTTGCTTTTTGTATTCTTATTTTGGTATCACTGTCTGTCCCTCCAATTTTCTGTCTGTCCCACTGTATATTATTGCCAAGATATGTATACTATTCTACATCTTTTAGTGGTGTTTCTTGCATTTATTCTCATAATCGTTGTCTTTTCCCTGTGTATTTTCAAGCCCACTTGTTGTGACCTCTTATCGAGAATTTTCATTTTGTCTTGCATCTGATTATGGTTATGGGACGGAAGAGCCAAGTCATTTGCAAAACCCAGATCATCAAGCTGTTTAGTCAGATTCCACTGGATTCCATTTCTGTTGTGTGACTGTGGCAAAATTCTTTTCAAATTCTGTTGTGGAATCGATTACTGAAATCGATGGTGTCATTATAATATCACACCACACGGCAAAGCAAGCGAGAGGGTCACAAGCATAACAAACATGACCACTACAGCAGTAGGAAATGTGCTTTATTTCTAACTTCGGACGGATGGTATAACCACGAGGAGAGTCAAAATGCAGAAAGACTTATATGTTTAAATTCTGGAAGATTGCTTCTATGTTCACATATATGTATTATGGATGGAAATGTACTGGAATGGAAGATATCATAAGTTGAATGCATAAAATTGTGATTGGATAGGATCAGTACACACTTTTGAGCGATATAGGAAAATGTTTAATGGTCGGACGAATAAGAAAGTTAGATGGAATGGTAGCTCTGGACTGTCCGGTTCTAATGAGACTTAAATGGACAGAACGACAAAGGAAGAGGCGGACCAGGCCTGCCACTATGCCTTTGCCATCCACAGATGTGTGCAGCCTGCCAAGCCATTACTGTCCAGTGTTGATTTCTGAAGTTTGAGGGTTCATTCAATCCATGCTGTCAACTATCAGAAGCCTGTGTATGTTCATCAGTGGTAATCCCACATAAGTGAAGGAACCCAAAGAGTGAACTACAGCTGGTTCTTGGTACCCCTACTGTTGGGTCTGCCAAGACTGATAAAACTCCAGTGACAGTTTGGTGTCATCAGCATCAAGAATCAAAGATAAGTTGTCTATAAAGGAACTGACAGCATCACTATATGAAACAACAGCTTTTACAGTATTTAGTCAGATGATGACAATCTAGTCAAAGGACTAAAAGAACAGTAATACTAGTAATAGTGACTCAATTGTTCATTAACTTTACTAGCCAAGAGAATAGTAATCCAGATCCTGAATTGAAAGGGACAGGATTATTGATTAAATTGCAAAGTGACTTTTGTTGACACTATTTTTCCAAGAGGAAAGAATATTCCTACTAATACTGTATATAATACTTCCACGCTTACGTCGGATATGTCACGATGAAGACGATTTCCATGAACAAGCTCAAGAAATGCTCGAGTTATTTCCCCAGATGGGCAGATACCTGAGTCGCTATATTGACGATGGGATTGGAGTCACAGACATGTCTGAAGTTAACCTCCATAGATTCATTGACTATGTTGGCAATTTCAATCCTGCCATCAAATTCACTTCTCAGATTTTTACTACTTCAGTGACCTTTCTTGACCTTGCTGTCAAAATTACTCCCACTGGCCTTAAAACTTCTGTCTTTCATAAACCTACTGATGCTCATGGTTTTTTTTTTTTACTTCTTCTCACCCTCTCAGCTGTAAAAATTCCATTCCCTTTTCTCAACTTCTACGCTTACGTCGGATATGTCACGATGAAGACGATTTCCATGAACGAGCTCAATAAATGCTCAAGTTTTTTTGCCAACGTCATTATCCTGAAAGAGTATTATCTGGTGCTCTTAATCGCATCAGACACGTTACTCGTCAGATGGCACTTACTACCAAACCTACTACTACGTCTGACAGACTCAAACTTGTCTTAACTTTCCATCCCCACTGCTTGGCAGTGAAAAAAATTCTGTTTCGTCATCTGCATATTCTCCACTCTGATCCTGATACCAGAGAGTTTTTTCATGATACCCCTTTGGTGGCATATTATAGGGATAAGAATTTTAGGGATATTCTTGTACACAGTCACTTGAGACGCACTAGCCCTTCACACTTTGGTACTAAACCGTGCCAACGCCGTATATGTAAGAGCTGTCCGTTTGTACTCCAGACTCAGTCAGTTACTTTTCCAAAAGGAAATATGTTATTAGAGAGTCTTTCACGTGCGAATCCAGAAATCTGATTTATGCTATCATCTGCAAGAGGTGCGTCATTACTTATTTTGGCGAAACGGGCAGATGTTTGGCAGACAGGTTTCGTGAGCACTTAAATGACATTTATCATGGCAAATCTACACTGGTGGCTCTTCATTTCAATAGGCCTGACCATTCAGGTAATTCAGATATAAATGTTACTGCCCTCCTTTCTTGTGTGGGTGATGTCCGCACTCGCTTTTCCTTGGAGGATCGCCTCATTGTTCAAATGGGCAATCTACCTCCCAAGGGCCTTAATGTCATGCATCATTTTGCCTAAATTCTGGTATCTTTTTTCATATTTCTTTATTTTTTCCACCGTCGTTTTTCGATCTATCTTTTTATGTTTTTGTTTTGTTTTGTTTCGTATCCTTTTTATTTGTCGCTATCTTATATGTCACTTCCTAGACGCCCCTTCCTAGACACTATCGGACAAGCCATCCTAGTGTATTATTCTACGAATATAGCTAAGTGACTTTGTTCTTGTGTTAATAGTTTTGTTCATTAAATTTTTACATTTCGTTGATTATTTACTTCCTTGTTTAGATATTTCTTTCAGGTTTTACGATTTTCTTGCATTAGTATTGTTCTTTTTTTGCTCATCATCGTTGTTGTTTACTTTTTCCATCTGCTTGTATCACTCATTTAGTGTATCATCGTATGTTTTTGTAGTACCTATATGTAATTTTTGTCCTCATCACCTGTTTGTAACTGTAGCTGACGAAGGGTAAAACCCGAAACGTCCCGTGTTTCCTGTGATCTGTTAACTTGTAAAACTGATTTCATACCATTCTATTATTTTAATTTATATATAATAGATAACCTTAATTTTGTGAATAGTTTCCTTACTCTTTTCCAAACAGCAGAAAAAGACAACCAATATAAATGATTCATTAATTGTTACCTGAGGACTTGTTTACTTTTTACCATTTGTGTTTAAAGTTCTTGTTCATTTTATTTATCCCCTAGCATTAAATTTATCATAGGATAGTTGTAGGGAAGAGACGCCTGAAATTCTGGTACTGCTTTTTACCATCTGGGCCAGTGATTTTCACAGTCTGACTACCTATGATGTCTATACACCAGTGCTTATTTCTAAGACTGGATTATTGCTTTTAAGACCAGGGTTATTGACTGGCATTCTATCCTTGTATCATCTGATACACCTGGATATCATCTCGATCACTTATATAACCTAACCTCTTGTTACAGTGATGTCGATGTTTTTATAACCCAATCTATTTCTAGTAAGAAAAGAAATGGAGACAAGAGGCATCCCTGTCTCACTCCCTTTGTAATCCTAAACGGTTCTGTAAGTTGTCCTTCATGAAGAACTCTGCATGTCATGTCTTCATAGGTCTTCTTTATTAAGTTAATGATCTTCATGGGAACTCCATAATGCCTCATCAGTTTCCAAATGATTCTCTGTCTACACTGTCAAATGCCTTTTCATAGTCCACGATTCCGATAAATAGCGGTGAATTCCATTTCAGACTTTGTTCAACTATTATTCTCAATGTGGCTGTCTGGTCTGTACAGGATCTGTTTTGTCGAAAACCTGCTTGTTCATCTCTCAGTTGCTTGTCTATGGACTCTTTTAATCTCTCAAGGATGATTCTGTGTAATACTTTTCCTGGCACTGATAGTAACATTATTCCTCTATAATTTAATTAATGTTTCTGTATTAAGTTTCTTAACATTGTGTTGTGTGTTTCTGTATTAAGTTTCTTAACATTGTGTTGTGTGTTTCTGTATTTAGTTTCTTAACATTGTGTTGTGTGTTTCTGTGTTAGGTTTCTTGCTGTAGCCCAAAAGTCCAAAGAAGACCTGATTGCCCTGGGTTTCCCTCAGTTCACGCTGGAAGATTTCTATGACACAGTGAGTATAGAGTGAGCAGTCGACAAAACTTGCTTTTTTTTGTGTGTCATTTATACAGACCAATCAAACAAAAGTTAACATAAATGACCTATTCTTATACTAGACTGAACAAGTACAGGAAAAAAAAAACAACAGATTTTACGGACCCACTTTTATCCTGTACTTTACTCACGATGTGTAGATGTCAGTCGGCTGTGGTCAGATGTGTAGATGTCAGTCGGCTGTGGTCAGATGTGTAGATGTCAGTCGGCTGTGGTCAGATGTGTAGATGTCAGTCGGCTGTGGTCAGATGTGTAGATGTCAGTCGGCTGTGGTCAGATGTGTAGATGTCAGTTGGCTGTGGTCAGATGTGTAGATGTCAGTCGGCTGTGGTCAGTGCCAGTCACAACATGGTAGATTCAAATGTACCACTTTGTTTAAAAACAAAGGACACTAGTTATTAGCTTTGTGGATGACCTAGTTATTAGCTTTGTGGATGACCTAGTTATTAGCTTTGTGGATGACCTAGTTGTTTGAAGAAACACCATTACTAAATCAACACTGTTCACCAACTGACACCCGCCCCCCTTTCATTTCTCAGTTATTATCTTTACTTTTTATTCCTACTTTATTTAATATTATATATAGTTATTGTATAACATGAGCTGTGTCATTGCTGGTCAAAACATGATAGGTTCTTACATTGGATGAGGTACTACAGATTGGCAGAACTTAAGAAATGGTAGAAATCCAGGCCACACACATAGAGAAGAAAGAAGAGAACACTGTCAACAGACTGAAATTTCAGGAGTCTAGATCTAGAACCCAAGATTCTATCACACAAGCTGACAAACATGACAAGCAGAAACCATAGTTTCATACTTCCAGATCTAACTCCAAGAAAGTATCATACACAAAATGCAAATGTTGTGGAAGGAAGTATCCTCACAAAGGTGAAAGATAGAACTGTCCAGCATTTGGGAAAGAGTGTCATATTTGTCACAAGCAAAATCACTTTGCCAAGTATTGTCTCACCCCTAAAAATACGGTTCAACAGATTGCTGAGAAAAAGGAAAACACCACAGACACTGAAAGCAGCTCAGAGGTGTATGTTTATTCACTGGATAACAGACCAGATGTTCCGAGAACAATGATCAGAATGCAAGATACACATTTGTCTGCAATGATAGACATGGGTTCAAGTGTGGATGTCATAAGCACACCCACATACAACAAGTTGAAGAGAAGATCACAGTTGTTTCCCACTAATAAAAAGCTAAATGCATATACATCCAAGACTCCCTTAACAATGGTTGGAATGTTCAGAAGAACTATTGAATCCAAGCATCATCAAGCCAGTACTACTGTCTATGTAGCAGAAGGTGGATATGAAGTTCTTTTAAGTCATAAGACAGCATCTAAATTGCAGTTTGTCAAAATAATAAATAGCATCAACAGCAAGAGAACACATAATCTGTTTGAAAAATATTCAGACCTGTTCCAAGGTGTGGGTAAATTGAAAAACTTTGAGCTAAGACTACACATAAATGAAAATGTGAAACCTAAAGCACAACAGCACATAAGAATTCCATTTCACATCAGGCAAAAAGTAGGAGAAGAAATGACAAGATTAGAAGAAGAAGACATCATTGAACAAGTTTCAGGGCCAACTCCGTGGGTCAGTCCTATAGTACCTGTCATCAAGAAGAATGGTGATGTAAGAATTTGTATAGACATGAGACAGCCTAATGAAGCTATAGAAAGAGAGAGACACATCACTCCTACAACAGACAACATAATAGTGGATCTAAATGGAGCAAAAGTTAGCAAATTAAATCTGAGAAGTGGCTACCATCAAATTCCATTAGCTCCAGAATCTAGATACATTACAACTTTTTCAACACATCTAGGTTTACGAAGATACAAAAGGCTTAGTATTGGAATAGCCTCAGCAGCAGAAGCATTGCAGGATATAATTGGAAATATGCTTCAAGATCTGCATGGACAGTTGAATGTGTCTGATGATATTTTGGTTTATGGAAAAACCAATCTGGCCGCTGCCCTGGCAAAATTAAAAATTAGAAACCTACCCACCACAAAAATATTTATAGAATGTGTGACTCCTATATACACACACACACATTGGGATTCTCGCCAGTGCTACAGAGTTTGTGCACTGTGCTGAGATCCTGCTTGTGTAATCTAAGGGAGGAGATGGGAGCACTGATGGAGTTGTCAATGTGTGATCTAAGGGAGGAGATGGGAGCACTGATGGAATTGTCTATCTGTGATCTAAGGGAGGAGATGGGAGCACTGATGGAATTGTCTATGTGTGATCTCAGGGAGGAGATGGGAGTGCTGATGGAGTTGTCTATGTGTGATCTCAGGGAGGAGATGGGAGCACTGATGGAGTTGTCTATGTGTGATCTAAGGGAGGAGATGGGAGCGCTGATGGAGTTGTCTATGTGTGATCTAAGGGAGGAGATGGGAGCACTGATGGAGTTGTCTATGTGTGATTTAAGGGAGGAGATGAGAGCACTGATAGAATTGTCTATGTGTGATCTCAGGGAGGAGATGGGAGCACTGATCGAATTGTCTATGTGTGATCTCAGGGAGGAGATGGGAGCACTGATGGAATTGTCTATGTGTGATCTAAGGGAGGAGATGGGAGTGCTGATAGAGTTGTCTATGTGTGATCTCAGGGAGGAGATGGGAGCACTGATGGAGTTGTCTATGTGTGATCTAAGGGAGGAAATGGGAGCGCTGATGGAATTGTCTATGTGTGATCTCAGGGAGGAGATGGGAGCACTGATGGAGTTGTCTATGTGTGATCTAAGGGAGGAGATGGGAGCGCTGATGGAATTGTCTATGTGTGATCTCAGGGAGGAGATGGGAGCGCTGATGGAATTGTCTATGTGTGATCTCAGGGAGGAGATGGGAGCACTGATGGAATTGTCTATGTGTGATCTAAAAGAGGAGATGGGAGCGCTGATGGAATTGTCTATGTGTGATCTAAGGGAGGAGATGGGAGCACTGATGGAGTTGTCTATGTGTGATCTAAGGGAAGAGATGGGAGCGCTGATGGAATTGTCTATGTGTGATCTAAGGGAGGAGATGGGAGCGCTGATGGAGTTGTCTATGTGTGATCTCAGGGAGTAGATGGGAGCACTGATGGAGTTGTCTATGTGTGATCTCAGGGAGGAGATGGGAGCACTGATGGAATTGTCTATGTGTGATCTCAGGGAGGAGATGGGAGCACTGATGGAGTTGTCTATGTGTGATCTAAGGGAGGAGATGGGAGCACTGATGGAGTTGTCTATGTGTGATCTCAGGGAGGAGATGGGAGCACTGATGGAATTGTCTATGTGTGATCTCAGGGAGGAGATGGGAGCACTGATGGAGTTGTCTATGTGTGATCTAAGGGAGGAGATGGGAGCACTGATGGAGTTGTCTATGTGCAATGAAGATGGTCCTTAAAACCAAGACCAACCTCACGCTGTATAACCACACAAGAACATGATAACAATCTAGAACAACAGATGTTCATGGCAGCATAACCTCATGCTGTATAACCACACAAGAACATGATAACAATCTAGAACAACAGGTGTTCATGGCAGCATAACCTCACGCTGTATAACCACACAAGAACATGATAACAATCTAGAACAGGTTTTAATGGCAGCATAACCTCACGCTGTATAACCACACAAGAACATGGTAACAATCTAGAACAACAGGTGTTCATGGCAGCATAACCTCACGCTGTATAACCACACAAGAACATGATAACAATCTAGAACAACAGGTGTTCATGGCAGCATAACCTCATGCTGTATAACCACACAAGAACATGATAACAATCTAGAACAGGTGTTCATGGCAGCATAACCTCACGCTGTATAACCACACAAGAACATGATAACAATCTAGAACAACAGGTGTTCATGGCAGCATAACCTCACGCTGTATAACCACACAAGAACATGATAACAATCTAGAACAACAGGTGTTCATGGCAGCATAACCTCATGCTGTATAACCACACAAGAACATGATAACAATCTAGAACAGGTGTTCATGGCAGCATAACCTCATGCTGTATAACCACACAAGAACATGATAACAATCTAGAACAACAGGTGTTCATGGCAGCATAACCTCACGCTGTATAACCACACAAGAACATGATAACAATCTAGAACAGGTGTTCATGGCAGCATAACCTCACGCTGTATAACCACACAAGAACATGATAACAATCTAGAACAGGTGTTCATGGCAGCATAACCTCACGCTGTATAACCACACAAGAACATGATAACAATCTAGAACAGGTGTTCATGGCAGCATAACCTCATGCTGTATAACCACACAAGAACATGATAACAATCTAGAACAGGTGTTCATGGCAGCATAACCTCACGCTGTATAACCACACAAGAACATGATAACAATCTAGAACAGGTGTTGATGGCAGCATAACCTCACGCTGTATAACCACACAAGAACATGATAACAATCTAGAACAGGTGTTCATGGCAGCATAACCTCACGCTGTATAACCACACAAGAACATGATAACAATCTAGAACAGGTGTTCATGGCAGCATAACCTCACGCTGTATAACCACACAAGAACATGATAACAATCTAGAACAGGTGTTCATGGCAGCATAACCTCACGCTGTATAACCACACAAGAACATGATAACAATCTAGAACAGGTGTTCATGGCAGCATAACCTCATGCTGTATAACCACACAAGAACATGATAACAATCTAGAACAGGTGTTCATGGCAGCATAACCTCATGCTGTATAACCACACAAGAACATGATAACAATCTAGAACAGGTGTTCATGGCAGCATAACCTCACGCTGTATAACCACACAAGAACATGATAACAATCTAGAACAGGTGTTGATGGCAGCATAACCTCACGCTGTATAACCACACAAGAACATGATAACAATCTAGAACAGGTGTTCATGGCAGCATAACCTCATGCTGTATAACCACACAAGAACATGATAACAATCTAGAACAGGTGTTGATGGCAGCATAACCTCATGCTGTATAACCACACAAGAACATGATAACAATCTAGAACAACAGGTGTTCATGGCAGCATAACCTCACGCTGTATAACCACACAAGAACATGATAACAATCTAGAACAGGTGTTCATGGCAGCATAACCTCATGCTGTATAACCACACAAGAACATGATAACAATCTAGAACAGGTGTTCATGGCAGCATAACCTCACGCTGTATAACCACACAAGAACATGATAACAATCTAGAACAGGTGTTGATGGCAGCATAACCTCACGCTGTATAACCACACAAGAACATGATAACAATCTAGAACAGGTGTTCATGGCAGCATAACCTCATGCTGTATAACCACACAAGAACATGATAACAATCTAGAACAGGTGTTGATGGCAGCATAACCTCATGCTGTATAACCACACAAGAACATGATAACA
The DNA here is from genome assembly GCA_024509875.1 of Oreohelix idahoensis. Taxonomy (NCBI): domain Eukaryota; kingdom Metazoa; phylum Mollusca; class Gastropoda; order Stylommatophora; family Oreohelicidae; genus Oreohelix; species Oreohelix idahoensis. The sequence goes on from JAMPIV010018826.1 coordinate 89,134, forward strand.
ATCTAGAACAGGTGTTGATGGCAGCATAACCTCACGCTGTATAACCACACAAGAACATGATAACAATCTAGAACAGGTGTTGATGGCAGCATAACCTCACGCTGTATAACCACACAAGAACATGATAACAATCTAGAACAGGTGTTGATGGCAGCATAACCTCATGCTGTATAACCACACAAGAACATGATAACAATCTAGAACAGGTGTTGATGGCAGCATAACCTCATGCTGTATAACCACACAAGAACATGATAACAATCTAGAACAGGTGTTCATGGCAGCATAACCTCATGCTGTATAACCACACAAGAACATGATAACAATCTAGAACAGGTGTTGATGGCAGCATAACCTCATGCTGTATAACCACACAAGAACATGATAACAATCTAGAACAGGTGTTCATGGCAGCATAACCTCACGCTGTATAACCACACAAGAACATGATAACAATCTAGAACAGGTGTTCATGGCAGCATAACCTCACGCTGTATAACCACACAAGAACATGATAACAATCTAGAACAGGTGTTGATGGCAGCATAACCTCACGCTGTATAACCACACAAGAACATGATAACAATCTAGAACAGGTGTTCATGGCAGCATAACCTCACGCTGTATAACCACACAAGAACATGATAACAATCTAGAACAGGTGTTGATGGCAGCATAACCTCACGCTGTATAACCACACAAGAACATGATAACAATCTAGAACAGGTGTTGATGGCAGCATAACCTCACGCTGTATAACCACACAAGAACATGATAACAATCTAGAACAGGTGTTCATGGCAGCATAACTGTTACCAACAGATTACTGGTGGCAATGTATGTAGTTATTATAATATTTATTTGTCTGAGGGAAAGTATTTGTTTTTTAGAATCAGGATGCTTTCCTGGCTAAAGATATATCGCCCATGATTGATTGATACTTTTGTTATATGGGTTATCTCCCCTGGATATCAAATTTGGCGTATGAATCCAGATTTCGTTAGTCTGTTCCTTGTTGGGCCAGAAACAGATTGTTCTTGCTTAGGTTTATGCAGGAATGTTTATGGTCCGAGTCTGTGTATACTCCGTGTCTATTTCAGACGATTCGGTCTTATATCGTGATATCTTTGTATGTCTAAGTGGGACTATTTTTCCTTGTACTGAACTTTGGGGTCAGGCAGTTTCTGCGCAGGGGGAGACGAAAAAGGGTCTTCCGTGATAATGGAGCCTGGTGAATGCCATGTCGGAGACCAGTCCGAAGTTTGTTGATCACTGTGATCTATTATGGGGAAGAAGATAGTTTCTGATATGATTATTAAGTCTATGAGTTCCCCAGTGTTTATTCTGTAACGCCAGGAGAGGGCGTATGTGTTCTGCTAGTGTATTTCCCATGCCCAGGTAAAAAAACTTTTTACTGAACTTTTCCTTGCTAGGCTTAGATGGGCAGACGTCTACATGATGATTATCTATATCAATATGTCGGGATGACATGTTACCTAGCAGCACTGAATATGGTTGTATGCAGCAGTTATGATGAAAGAATATGCTGATTCTTGTAGAAACATTTGTGTTCATGAACAAAGCCTTTATTGAAGCTTTGCTATGCATCTGTATAGTGAGTAAAGCTCATTGGAACCAGAAGCCATTTTGGATTCTATTTTTTGTCGATCATCGATCAGAGAACAGGGATGCCCCTTATTATCAGGTGATGATTAAGAGATCACAGTTATAAGAAAACCCAATACTGGTGGGTTAACATTGTCTTCAGAAATATTTGCTGAACTTTACCTAAAGGAATCTTCGCTAGAAAAGAGGTTCTGTCTAGGAGTCATGCTTGAACATTATTTATTAACTGACATGATCGGTCAGTAAGGCCTGATGATTATATTTATAAACAGTGGAAATCTAAGTGCTTGTCTACGGACGTTCCATTGTAGTGTTCTTCAACATGAATGCCAACTTAAGATTGTAGACCATTGATCAACAGTATGATGATATATGTCGACCTGTTTTCCTGTAACTATACTCGTACTGTCCAAGTGTGTGCGTCCAATTAAACAGTATGAAACGACCACAGTAGTCTGCATCATTAACTTCTAACTACGTGTGAGTGAGTGTTTGATCTTCTAGTCAACTCTTCAGAACAATCCATGCATTCGCGTATTGACACTCACATTAACACTCATGGTCAACATTACATCCTTGTCGGGGCCTCATTACATTTTGGGACAAGGTGACCTGTATGCCCAACACTGTGCCGGTTTTGAGTTGACCATTTACACCAATACCAGCTTTATTAACGTGGTGACCCATTTAAAGAACATTGTGACTGGACGAGCTATATCACAGAAAAGCACTTATCAATGTGGACCTTATCAATAACCTTACACTGTATAACCACACAAGAACATGATAACAATCTAGAACAGGTGTTCATGGCAGCATAACCTCACACTGTATAACCACACAAGAACGTGATAACAATCTAGAACAGGTGTTGATGGCAGCATAACCTCATGCTGTATAACCACACAAGAACATGATAACAATCTAGAACAGGTGTTGATGGCAGCATAACCTCATGCTGTATAACCACACAAGAACATGATAACAATCTAGAACAGGTGTTCATGGCAGCATAACCTCACGCTGTATAACCACACAAGAACATGATAACAATCTAGAACAGGTGTTGATGGCAGCATAACCTCATGCTGTATAACCACACAAGAACATGATAACAATCTAGAACAGGTGTTGATGGCAGCATAACCTCATGCTGTATAACCACACAAGAACATGATAACAATCTAGAACAGGTGTTGATGGCAGCATAACCTCACACTGTATAACCACACAAGAACATGATAACAATCTAGAACAGGTGTTGATGGCAGCATAACCTCACGCTGTATAACCACACAAGAACATGATAACAATCTAGAACAGGTGTTGATGGCAGCATAACCTCATGCTGTATAACCACACAAGAACATGATAACAATCTAGAACAAGTGTTCGTGGCAGCATAACCTCACGCTGTATAACCACACAAGAACATGATAACAATCTAGAACAGGTGTTGATGGCAGCATAACCTCATGCTGTATAACCACACAAGAACATGATAACAATCTAGAACAGGTGTTGATGGCAGCATAACCTCATGCTGTATAACCACACAAGAACATGATAACAATCTAGAACAGGTGTTGATGGCAGCATAACCTCATGCTGTATAACAAAACAAGAACATGATAACAATCTAGAACAGGTGTTCATGGCAGCATAACCTCATGCTGTATAACCACACAAGAACATGATAACAATCTAGAACAGGTGTTCATGGCAGCATAACCTCACGCTGTATAACCACACAAGAACATGATAACAATCTAGAACAGGTGTTGATGGCAGCATAACCTCACGCTGTATAACCACACAAGAACATGATAACAATCTAGAACAGGTGTTCATGGCAGCATAACCTCACGCTGTATAACCACACAAGAACATGATAACAATCTAGAACAGGTGTTCATGGCAGCATAACCTCATGTGTATAACCACACAAGAACATGATAACAATCTAGAACACGTGTTCATGGCAGCATAACCTCACGCTGTATAACCACACAAGAACATGATAACAATCTAGAACAGGTGTTCATGGCAGCATAACCTCATGCTGTATAACCACACAAGAACATGATAACAATCTAGAACAGGTGTTGATGGCAGCATAACCTCATGCTGTATAACCACACAAGAACATGATAACAATCTAGAACAGGTGTTGATGGCAGCATAACCTCATGCTGTATAACCACACAAGAACATGATAACAATCTAGAACAGGTGTTGATGGCAGCATAACCTCATGCTGTATAACCACACAAGAACATGATAACAATCTAGAACAGGTGTTGATGGCAGCATAACCTCATGCTGTATAACCACACAAGAACATGATAACAATCTAGAACAGGTGTTCATGGCAGCATAACCTCATGCTGTATAACCACACAAGAACATGATAACAATCTAGAACAGGTGTTCATGGCAGCATAACCTCACGCTGTATAACCACACAAGAACATGATAACAATCTAGAACACGTGTTGATGGCAGCATAACCTCATGCTGTATAACCACACAAGAACATGATAACAATCTAGAACACGTGTTCATGGCAGCATAACCTCACGCTGTATAACCACACAAGAACATGATAACAATCTAGAACAGGTGTTCATGGCAGCATAACCTCATGCTGTATAACCACACAAGAACATGATAACAATCTAGAACACGTGTTCATGGCAGCATAACCTCACGCTGTATAACCACACAAGAACATGATAACAATCTAGAACAGGTGTTCATGGCAGCATAACCTCACGCTGTATAACCACACAAGAACATGATAACAATCTAGAACAGGTGTTGATGGCAGCATAACCTCATGCTGTATAATCACACAAGAACATGATAACAATCTAGAACATGTGTTCATGGCAGCATAACCTCATGCTGTATAACCACACAAGAACATGATAACAATCTAGAACAGGTGTTCATGGCAGCATAACCTCACACTGTATAACCACACAAGAACATGATAACAATTTAGAACAGGTGTTCATGGCAGCATAACCTCATGCTGTATAACCACACAAGAACATGATAACAATTTAGAACAGGTGTTCATGGCAGCATAACCTCATGCTGTATAACCACACAAGAACATGATAACAATTTAGAACAGGTGTTCATGGCAGCATAACCTCATGCTGTATAACCACACAAGAACATGATAACAATCTAGAACAAGTGTTGATGGCAGCATAACCTCATGCTGTATAACCACACAAGAACATAATTACAATCTAGAACAGGTGTTCATGGCAGCATAACCTCAAGCTGTATAACCACACTAGAACATGATAACAATCTAGAACAGGTGTTCATGGCAGCATAACCTCAAGCTGTATAACCACACAAGAACATGATAACAATCTAGAACAGGTGTTCATGGCAGCATAACCTCACGCTGTATAACCACACAAGAACATGATAACAATCTAGAACAGGTGTTGATGGCACCATAACCTCACGCTGTATAACCACACAAGAACATGATAACAATCTAGAACAACAGGTGTTGATGGCAGCATAACCTCACACTATATAACCACACAAGAACATGATAACAATCTAGAACAGGTGTTGATGGCAGCATAACCTCACACTATATAACCACACAAGAACATGATAACAATCTAGAACAGGTGTTGATGGCAGCATAACCTCACGCTGTATAACCACACAAGAACATGATTACAATCTAGAACAGGTGTTCATGGCAGCATAACCTCAAGCTGTATAACCACACAAGAACATGATAACAATCTAGAACAGGTGTTCATGGCAGCATAACCTCAAGCTGTATAACCACACAAGAACATGATAACAATCTAGAACAGGTGTTCATGGCAGCATAACCTCAAGCTGTATAACCACACTAGAACATGATAACAATCTAGAACAACAGGTGTTCAAGGCAGCATAACCTCACACTGTATAACCACACTAGAACATGATAACAATCTGGAACAGGTGTTCATGGCAGCATAACCTCACACTATATAACCACACAAGAACATGATAACAATCTAGAACAGGTGTTGATGGCAGCATAACCTCACGCTGTATAACCACACAAGAACATGATAACAATCTAGAACAGGTGTTGATGGCAGCATAACCTCACGCTGTATAACCACACAAGAACATGATAACAATCTAGAACAGGTGTTGATGGCAGCATAACCTCACGCTGTATAACCACACAAGAACATGATAACAATCTAGAACAGGTGTTCATGGCAGCATAACCTCACGCTGTATAACCACACAAGAACATGATAACAATCTAGAACAGGTGTTGATGGCAGCATAACCTCACGCTGTATAACCACACAAGAACATGATAACAATCTAGAACAGGTGTTGATGGCAGCATAACCTCACGCTGTATAACCACACAAGAACATGATAACAATCTAGAACAACAGGTGTTGATGGCAGCATAACCTCACACTATATAACCACACAAGAACACGATAACAATCTAGAACAGGTGTTGATGGCAGCATAACCTCACACTATATAACCACACAAGAACATGATAACAATCTAGAACAGGTGTTGATGGCAGCATAACCTCATGCTGTATAACCACACAAGAACATGATAACAATCTAGAACACGTGTTGATGGCAGCATAACCTCACGCTGTATAACCACACAAGAACATGATAACAATTTAGAACAGGTGTTCATGGCAGCATAACCTCACGCTGTATAACCACACAAGAACATGATAACAATCTAGAACAGGTGTTGATGGCAGCATAACCTCACGCTGTTTAACCACACAAGAACATGATAACAATCTAGAACAGGTGTTCATGGCAGCATAACCTCACGCTGTATAACCACACAAGAACATAACAATACAAGAAAATACACACCATGGGCATGGACAGCAACTTAGACAGAAGCATTAGATATGCTAAAATCAGTCCTAGCAAAAAGTGCTGGTACATTCTATTTTGATAGGAACAGAAAGACATTCATCTCAGTTAATGTAAATCCAGTAGGTTTAGCGGCAATGCTTACCCAAAGAGATGACAGAAACAAAGAATATGTTGTAGCTTTTGGCAGCAGAAGTCTGTCAGATACAGAAACTAGATACAGACAGAGAAAGAGGCTTTAGCTATAGTGTAGGCTTGTGAGTGTTTTCACGTATACATTTATGGCAGTAAGTTCACCATCATATCAGATCACAAGGCATTGGAGCTGATATTTGGAAAAAGAACATCCAAGCCTCCTGCTCGTATAGAAAGATGGGTTTTGCGACTGCAGCAATACAACTTCAGTGTTTTATACACGCTTGGAAATAATAATCCTGTTGATAATATGTCAAAGACATACCCACTAAAAGAGCAGTCTGAGAACAAAAACAGTGAAGAGACAGAAACAGATGTGAGATTCCTAGCCATGAACAGTGTTCTAAAAGTTATGACTTTTAGTGAAATACAAGAAGAAACCATGAAAGACCCATTGTTACAAGCAGTTCAGTTTGTATTCAGAAATAATAAATGGAATAACATTCCTTATGAACAGTTCTCTAATGTAAACATAGAAGATATTAACATTTTGCACAGATTTATAAATGACCTAACACTTACTGAGAACAAAGTATTACTTAGAGGTTCAAGAATACGTATTCCCAAAATACTTCAGAAAAGAACAGTAGGATTGGCCCATAAATGACAGCAAGGCAAAGTCAAAACCAAATGTTTGGTTAGAGAGAAAATTTGGTTCCCCAGATTAGACAAAATGGTTGAGACTATTGCCAATTGTTGAGTTTGTCAAGCTTGCGCAGAAAGTGGAGCACATATGATACCTTTGAAAATGTCTGAGCTTCCCAAAGCTCCATGGACAAAGGTCTCTGCAGATTTTTGTGGACCATTATCACGTGGAAAGTATATTCTTGTCATGATAGATGAATATTCAAGATTTCCAGTTGTTGAAATCATTAATTCCACATCAGCAAGAACTGTCATTCCTGTGATTGACAAGATATTTTCCACATTTGTAATTCTTGGAACCTTAAAAACAGATAATGGTTCCCCATTTAACAGTCAAGACATGAAGAATTTTATGCACCATGTTGGAAGCAAACATAGAAGAATCACACCTTACTGGCCACGTGCAAACGGGAGGTAAAAAGGATGATGAGAAACCTTAAGAAGGTCATTCAAATAGCCGCAGTTGAAGGAAAGTGCTGGAGACAACAGCTGTATGCTTTCCTTAGAAATTTTAGGGCAACACCTCATGTTTCAACAAGCGAATCGCCATATGAGGTCATATTTCAAAGAAAGGTCTCAATTAAGATTTCAACAGCTGAAACCAACCAGAGTCGACCAGATGTGCAGAGAAAAGATGCAGAGGCAAAATTCAGAGTGCAGCAACATGCAGACTGCACACTATGATCACAACCATCTCATCTGAAAGTAGGAGATTGGGTTGTAGTATGACAAGAACAAAATAGCAAAACCACTCCAAGGTTTAATCCATAACCTTACCAGATCACTAAAATCAGGGGAAACATAAGTGCTTCAGGTGAAGGCAGAGTTGTAACAAGAAATGTCTTCCATTTTCAAGAAAGTCAATGAAAACCTGGCAAGAGCAGCCAAGAATAAATCACAACAACAACAAGATGATGATTGCTTAGATGACAGTGTCAGTCTTGAGTGCCACCAATGGCCACAAAACCAGTTGACATCACCATGGACAACAACAAACAATTATCACATACAAGCAGACCACTGCCTAGACACCAAAATGTCCCAAGACGTCTCAATGACTATGTTTTATATTGACAATGACTCTGTCTGTTATTAGTGATGTTTGTAAAATAGTTTGAGTTTCAGTGTGTTTTTATTATTCAAGAAAGGGAGAGAATGAAGTGCCTGATACAACATTTTAGGGATATATTTAGATATGAGAAGAAGAGTTAAGGCTCTTGGAATAATGGCCGTTGTGAGATGTTAGGCATGTTTTATCTCTGTGTGTAATAAAAGTTTAGAACGACAAGTGTCTTGTATAATTTCATTATGGGGACTAAGGTAGAATACCACAATCATCATTACCTTTACTAAGGTAGAATACCACAATCATCATTACCTTTACTAAGGTAGAATACCACAATCATCTTTACTAAGGTAGAATACCACAATCATCAATACCTTTCTAGAGTAGAATACCACAATCACATTACCTGTACTAAGGTAGAATACCACAATCACCATTACCTTTACTAAGGTAGAATACCACAATCACCATTACCTTTACCAAGGTAGAATACCACAATCACCATTACTTTCACTAAGGTAGAATACCACAATCACCATTACCTTTACTAAGGTAGAATACCACAATCATCATTACCTTTACTCATTTAGAATACCACAATCATCATTACCTTTACTGAGGTAGAATACCACAATCGTCATTACCTTTACTAAGGTAGAATACCACAATCGTCATTACCTTTACTAAGGTAGAATACCACAATCGTCATTACCTTTACTAAGGTAGAATACCACAATCATCATTACCTTTACTAAGGTAGAATACCACAATCGTCATTACCTTTACTAAGGTAGAATACCACAATCATCATTACCTTTACTAAGGTAGAATACCACAATCGTCATTACCTTTACTAAGGTAGAATACCACAATCGTCATTACCTTTACTAAGGTAGAATACCACAATCGTCATTACCTTTACTAAGGTTGAATACCACAATCGTCATTACCTTTACTAAGGTAGAATACCACAATCGTCATTACCTTTCCGCTGCTCATGGAGCACAGCCATCAACAATAACACTAATGTCTTCCCATGTCTTAATCCGTTTGTGCCAGTCTCCAGTTCTCTATGTACTCTCTGGTCGCTGTCTATTTGGTCGCTGTCTATTTGGTCACTGTCTATTTGTCTTAACCTGGCAATTTTAGAACAAGGACTGCTGGTTTGCTCAGTGTGTGACCTATATCTAAGACCTGGCTCCACTAGTATTTGTTTGGTTCTTTCTGCTAGTTCCCCATTGGTCATCTGGTGGTTGTCATTTTTGTTGTTCTCCATGTCTCACAGCCATACAATAGGACTGACTTGACATTGGAGTTGATTATATTTGTAGTAATGGTGGAAGATTGTAATTATTGTGGTTTCTACAGCAGAGCATGTTTGACATGGCCAATCCCATACACTGCCTCCATTAGTCAACATGTCTCAAGGCTTGTTCTTTCATTATCTTTTCACCCTGGGGCTTCCAGTTTACTGATGTAGTCAATATTGATACTTTTAATTTATTGATGTAGTCAATATTTGTATTGTCAGTTTATTGATGTAGTCAATATTTGTACTGTCAGTTTATTGATGTAGTGAACATTTGTACTGTCAGTTTATTGATGTAGTGAATATTTGTACTGTCAGTTTATTGATGTAGTCAATATTTGTACTGTCAGTTTATTGATGTAGTGAATATTTGTACTTTCAGTTTATTGATGTAGTCAATAATTGTACTGTCAGTTTATTGATGTAGTCAATATTTGTATTGTCAGTTTATTGATGTAGTCAATATTTGTACCGTCAGTTTATTGATGTAGTGAATATTTGTACTGTCAGTTTATTGATACAGTGAATATTTGTACTGTCAGTTTATTGATGTAGTGAATATTTGTACCGACAGTTTATTGATGCAGTGAATATTTGTACTGTCAGTTTATTGATACAGTGAATATTTGTACTGTCAGTTTATTGATGTAGTGAATATTTGTACTTTCAGTTTATTGATGTAGTCAATATTTGTACTGTCAGTTTATTGATGTAGTCAATATTTGTACTGTCAGTTTATTGATGCAGTCAATATTTGTACTGTCAGTTTATTGATACAGTGAATATTTGTACTGTCAGTTTATTGATGTAGTGAATATTTGTACTGTCAGTTTATTGATGCAGTGAATATTTGTACTGTCAGTTTATTGATACAGTGAATATTTGTACTGTCAGTTTATTGATGTAGTGAATATTTGTACCGTCAGTTTATTGATGCAGTGAATATTTGTACTGTCAGTTTATTGCTACAGTGAATATTTGTACTGTCAGTTTATTGATGTAGTGAATATTTGTACTTTCAGTTTATTGATGTAGTCAATAATTGTACTGTCAGTTTATTGATGTAGTCAATATTTGTATTGTCAGTTTATTGATGTAGTCAATATTTGTACCGTCAGTTTATTGATGTAGTGAATATTTGTACTGTCAGTTTATTGATACAGTGAATATTTGTACTGTCAGTTTATTGATGTAGTGAATATTTGTACCGACAGTTTATTGATGCAGTGAATATTTGTACTGTCAGTTTATTGATACAGTGAATATTTGTACTGTCAGTTTATTGATGTAGTGAATATTTGTACTTTCAGTTTATTGATGTAGTTGATTTGTACTGTCAGTTTATTGATTAGTCAATATTTGTACTGTCAGTTTATTGATACAGTACAAATATTCACTGTATCAATATTTGTACTGTCAGTTTATTGATGCAGTGAATATTTGTACTGTCAGTTTATTGATACAGTGAATATTTGTACTGTCAGTTTATTGATGTAGTGAATATTTGTACCGTCAGTTTATTGATGCAGTGAATATTTGTACTGTCAGTTTATTGATACAGTGAATATTTGTACTGTCAGTTTATTGATGTAGTGAATATTTGTACCGTCAGTTTATTGATGCAGTGAATATTTGTACTGTTAGTTTATTGATGTAGTGAACATTTGTACTGAATTATACTTTCAGTTTATTGACATAGTGAAGCTGGTTGAGTCCCCAGGCACAGTTGAGAAATTACAGGAGACTTTTAATGACCAGGGATTGTCGGACTACTTTGTTGTATATCTGAGGTTAGTATGCCTGTCATCATCATTATCATCATCCACTTTGCCTTCCTCATCCTTGGTATTATCATCACCAGATCTGATACAACATGTGAAAAATGCTGTTCTTGAATGAACATAAATAAATGTGCCCAGTATTTTCTGCTCCAAGTTTATTTAGTCATCGCTGCAGTTGGCCATCATACAGGAAACCAGCACTGAAGCACTTGATGGGTGGCTTGACAGTAGTAGTTTACATTAGCAGTTTGTTTTCTACAATAAAATGTTGCTAGCCACATGAACAATTTTAAGCAAGGAAATCTCATCAAGACAGCAGAGGGACAGGAAACAAGATGGGCAGAGCACTTCAGAGAAACTCTGAACAAGGAAATACCAGAGACACAATTGAATGTTCCTGAGGCTGAAAATGATCTAGATGTAAATACAGACATTCCACGAAAAGAAGAAATCATCACAGCAATCAAAGGGTTAAAGAACGGTAAAGCTCCGGGCCATGATAACTTAAATGCAGAGCTATTTAAGACAGACCCTGAGCTAGCAGCAGAACTATTAGAACCACTATTTGCACAAGTGTGGAAAACGGGGACAACACCATCAGAGTGGAACAAAGGAATAATTGTCAAATTGCCCAAGAAGGGAGATCTTTCAGACTGCAATAATTGGAGAGGAATCACTCTTCTCTCAGTTCCCAGCAAAATACTAGGCAGGATAATTATACAGAGAATTTCAAAGGCAGTAGACTACAAACTGAGGAAAGAACAAGCAGGATTTAGAAAGAACAGAAGATGTCTAGACCATATATTCACTCTCAGGAACATTATAGAGCAGTGCTCAGAATGGCAAAGACAGCTTTACATAAATTTTGTTGATTTTGAAAAGGCTTTTGACAGCATACATAGGGACAGTTTATGGAAAATACTGAGGGCTTATGGAATTCCAAGCTGCATAGTGTCAATCATAAAAAGCCTCTATGCCAACTTTACGTGTAGTGTTGGGCAGAGCAACCTAACCTTCGAGGTGAAGACAGGAGTACGACAGGGATGCCCCTTATCAACCACTCTATTTTTAACAGTCATAGACTGGGTGATGCGCCAGACAACAGAGGGCAGTCCAAGAGGAATAAGATGGACTACATTTTCAACATTGGAAGATCTGGAATATGCAGATGACATCGCACTGCTGGCACATTCACATCAACACATCCAGGAAAAAACGGATAGACTTAATAAATTTAGCCAGCAGGTGGGCTTGAACATCAATTTAAAGAAGTCTGAGGTCATGACGCTCAATGTGAGCAACCCTGAGCCCATATCAGTAAGGAATCAGCAACTGGTACAGACAGATACCTTCACATACCTAGGAAGCATAGTAACACCAGACGGTGGGGCAGGCAAAGACATCAACATCAGAATGAATAAGGCAAGAACAGCCTTCTTTAGCCTAAATAACATCTGGAAGTCCTCCCAATACAGCACAAGCACAAAATTAAGATTATACCAGAGTTGCGTGCTTTCTGTGCTTCTCTATGGTGCGGAATGCTGGAGAGTCACAGAGAAGGAAATGTCAAAATTGTCCTCTTTTCACACAACATGCCTAAGAAAAATTCACCGAATCTTTTGGCCGAATACCATCACCAACCAAGATCTGCTTACTCGTAGCAAGCAAGAGGACATGCATACCATCATAGCTGGCAGACGCTGGAGCTGGGTTGGTCATGTCCTCAGAAGAGACCCCGATGCCATCACAAGAACAGCTATGCTTTGGACCCCTGAAGGAAAGCGAAAGAGAGGCCGACCAAAAACAACTTGGCGGAGGACTGTGGAGGCTGAGATGCAAAGAATGAACCAGAGTTGGGGCACTGTATGAAGGATGGCCACCGACCGTGCAAAGTGGAATCAATTTGTTGTTGCCCTACAAGACGCCACTCGGCGTGATGGCCACTGACTGCTTTGACGGTCGGTGGTTAAGGATCGAAGAAGAAGAAGACATGAACAATTTGGTCAACTATAACATTCCAGAAACCACACAATGTCAATACTGTTCTTGATGTGTCCATATTAACAGCTGCATGACGTACTTTGATTGAAATATGTGAAGGTTATGTGTTCAAAGATCATTTCTGATTGTGGTGTACATGCTGAGGTCTTGTATTGTGATAAATTCTTGTCTTAACTCTTAAAGTCCAGAGCAACGCTCTGAGCGTTGCAAAATTCAACACGCCGTGCCAGAGCAACACTCAGAGCGTGGTTTTTAATTTATCACGCATAAACCTTAAAAATCGTACGTTTAAGGCAGTTCATATATTAAAACTCGTAGAATGACTTCCGCTACTATCTAAACAACTAATTTGACTGTAGTTAATCAGCACATGTGCGTGTTTTGATGTTATTATCACAATTTTTGTGAAAATTTGCGTGTTTGCGTTTTTCGTTGTTATTGCTAGAGAAATGTGTCACGCTTTATATTTACATTTCCTAAGTCTCCTAAGCAAATAATTGTGTCAAACTACTTTGAAACATTGCTGACATTGATGATGATTGTTTGGTAGTCACATTTTGTTGTCAAAATACGGATTCTGTGCAGAAAAGCTAGACACACTAGGTTTAGTTGATGAGTGGGCGTAGTCGTATTCTGGCCGATCAAAAAGCAACAAAACTAGACCTACCGTAACACCTAATCACTAGTTCTTGGTAGAAGATGAAGCTAGGGATACTATTAAAACATTAAACAAGAGTAAAAAAGTTTTTATATGACGTTATTCTTCTTTATTTGTTTGAAAATTACGTAATGCACGATTGCATAATTTATTTTTTTCTTACAAAGGACCACGGAAAAACTGGTGTGAATAACATTAAATGCACTAATTGTGGCCATAAGCATGTTTTTTTTTACTTGTATATGGATTAACTTGATGTTTGAAGACTAAAAAGAAAGTTTTATTGTCTACAACAGTAATTTGTCTTTGGTAAGATCGTATTCTACAGTCAACTTTTTAGGATTTTTCAATTTTACATGCAAAATGTTTTAAGTATACTGAACATACTTGTGTTAATACTATCAAAGACATTCTATATTTGAATTCTCTATCAATTTCCCTACACTTTGGTATATAATAAGTACATGTTCAAAGGAAAATTCACAAACAAATTTAGACTGAAAGATGAACACTTCACTCTATAAAATTCTGCCCACAAAAAAAGTCTGGCACAGCGTGCAAAATAACTCTGGAATGAATGAGTTAAGGTAGCTGTATAATCTTCCCAGCCATGGGAATCACTTCAGCCCCACCCCCCATATAGCATAGAGCCATCGCTGCAGTTTGCCCTTTTGCAAGAAGCCTACACCAAAGCATTTATCTGCTCCAGTAGTGGTTTCTGTAGCCATTTACATACCTGTCAACCTCCTGAGACAAAAAGCTGTCAACCTCCTGAGACAAAAACCTGTACGTGGGACCAGTAAAAACCTTACAAACACCCCCATTTACATACCTGTCAACCTCCTGAGACAAAAACCTGTACGTGGGACAAGTAAAAACCTTACAAACACCCCCATTTACATACCTGTCAACCTCCTGAGACAAAAACCTGTACGTGGGACCAGTAAAAACCTTACAAACACCCCCATTTACATACCTGTCAACCTCCTGAGACAAAAACCTGTATGTGGGACCAGTAAAAACCTTACAAACACCCCCATTTACATACCTGTCAACCTCCTGAGACAAAAACCTGTACGCGGGACCAGTAAAAACCTTACAAACACTCAAAAAACCTTACGCAAAAAATATATTAATATATTAAACGCTATACAGTTTTAAAATGACATATACTAATTAAGTTAGCAATCGACATAGTGCGATATAAAACATACTAATAAAGTCTCATGCTGTTCTTTATATGTATTAGAAATGCTGTGAGTGATAATCATTTAAAATATGTATTATATCCTTTAAAGTTACCACAGCCTTCATAACATGGTGATGTTTGTGTTAGTTTTGTAAAATGCACCAGAAAATCAATAACTTTATAACAGAAGTCAGATTATTACTGTGGTGATATATATAATAATGTAATAAAAATGAAGACAAAACACTACCATGTTTAAAAGCAAAAAATATCCTACAGCTGTAGTTGTAAATTGATGTGCTCTGAGAATGCACGGCCCTACCATTATCCTAATGAAAAAAACGGTCATTATTATGCTAGTTTTAAATTAAGAATTTCATCCCTTGCATAAAATACTGTGACTCCTACCATGACCTCTGACCATATCTATGAACTTTTCGTTTCTGAATTCTTTTTTTAGGCCGTATGAAACAGATAGCTCACTGTCCTTTATTTCAACCAAATTTAGAGACGCAGTAAAAAGGAGAGGCGTCAAGGATGTAAAGGGTTAGGTTTCGGAAACATAAATCTAACCCAATAACCCAAATATAATTTTGACGTATTGTGACATATTTCAGTGGTATCGAAGAACGCGTCCTACTTTTCTTTATTTCCACCAAAAAGGTCAAGTACACATTTCTCACCGTTTTGTTCAGTAAAAAACAAAAAGAAAATGGAAAATTGCATTTACAGCTTTTTTACGCGTAATAACGTGCGCAAACATACTGATTGTGCTAATATAATAATAAAAAATGAATTAATTCGTTTTAAAAAACAAAACAAACGCAGTAATAACAGACGATAATCGCACACCCCCCCCCCCCCCATCCCCCCACACACACCCATAATCGACTTTGCTGACTAATTTAACCAAAGTGCCTCGTATAACTGTATTTCGCGAATTTTATTTCCTGACGCCTATCCCTACGATGCACTTTAAGAAACACATTAAATGACGCTAACCTTAACCCTAAACCTACCACTGACCTACAGATACACAAATAATATCGCACAAGAAAACATTCATATCAGACTTTTAAAACAAACAATAAAAACAATAACAACAGACAATTATGCTCCCACCTACAGAATCGATTTTGGCGCAGTTATCGAAGTAATCTACTATAGGCCTACTACACCTGTTTAGTTTTCGGTTTCATCGTCAGTGGCTCAAACGCACATAAACAAAGATGTTGCCTAGCATTAATCCTACCCCTACCCAATCTTATTGATACATAACAAATCCGGAAACAAAAAACATAAGACAACATCGTACGTTAAAAATAACGAACAATAAACTTCCAATTTACCCATTGTAAATCCGTAATCGAATTCATAATAAACATTGAACACCTGGGCATAATGGGCCAACAGTGCTTCATTTCAACCATCAAATCATGACCACAATATCAAATGCTTACCTTTTTTTTTATTGCCAGCCCCATGCACAACCTGACAATAGTGTCAGGAACAGTGGTACTGTTATTTCTTTGTCTTCTCAAAGACCCTTCCCCCAAGAGAACTACACAAGGCAGCCATTTGAATGTTCCATAGTATACATCTAGCCTAAAACCTACCAGAACAGTCAAGTATGCTCTAGAGAAGCCCACAGGGGAAGAGAAGATTGGGGAGACCAAAAAGAATTAGGTGAATGCTAGAAGAGGAATCCAAAGCTACCAGTGACAAAAGATTGTTTACTGTAGACATTGGTGGAGGGCAACAAAAGAGGAATCCAAAGCAACCAGTGAGATAAGACAGCTCATTGTAGACATTGGTGGAGAGCAACAGAAGAGGAATCCAAAGCAACCAGTGAGATAAGACAGCTCATTGTAGACATTGGTGGAGAGCAACAGAAGAGGAATCCAAAGCAACCAGTGGCAAAAGACTGCTCATTGTAGACATTGGTGGAGGGCAACAGAAGAGGAATCCAAAGCAACCAGTGAGATAAGACAGCTCATTGTAGACATTGGTGGAGAGCAACAGAAGAGGAATCCAAAGCAACCAGTGAGATAAGACAGCTCATTGTAGACATTGGTGGAGAGCAACAGAAGAGGAATCCAAAGCAACCAGTGGCAAAAGACTGCTCATTGTAGACATTGGTGGAGGGCAACAGAAGAGGAATCCAAAGCAACCAGTGAAATAACACTGCTCATTGTAGACATTGGTGGAGGGTAACAGAAGAGGAATCCACAGCAACCAGTGAGATAAGACTGTTTACTGTAGACATTGGTGGAGGGTAACAGAAGAGGAATCCAAAGCAACCAGTGAGATAAGACTGTTTACTGTAGACATTGGTGGAGGGTAACAGAAGAGGAATCCAAAGCAACCAGTGAGATAAGACTGTTTACTGTAGACATTGGTGGAGGGTAACAGAAGAGGAATCCAAAGCAACTAGTGAGATAAGACTGTTTACTGTAGACATTGGTGGAGGGTAACAGAAGAGGAATCCAAAGCAACCAGTGAGATAAGACTGTTTACTGTAGACATTGGTGGAGGTCAACAGAATAAGAATCCAAAGCAACCAGTGAGATAAGACTGTTTACTGTAGACATTGGTGGAGGTCAACAGAAGAAGAATCCAAAGCAACCAGTGAGATAAGACTGTTTACTGTAGACATTGGTGGAGGTCAACAGAAGAAGAATCCAAAGCAACCAGTGAGATAAGACTGTTTACTGTAGACATTGGTGGAGGGCAACAGTTACAACCTTATCTTCTGTATTTTATAATCATCATCATCACCTTTCATCTCCCCAAGGAGCATAAACCTTCAACAAACTTCCTGTCCCGTGCCATCAGCTCAAAGTCTTTCTATGTCTTCTTTATGTCTGCCTCCAGTTCTCTTCTATATTTGCTCTGTCTTTTAGTTTATGGGTTGTCTGTCAGGAGACAAGAAAGAAAAGGACTGACTTCTCCCTTAGCCATGTTGTAAAAGGCAGTTATTATGAGGTTATGTATGGAGCTGATATTTTCACATATAAAACAAATTGTTACAGAAACCACCAACTCCAGGAGTTTATACTTTGGGGGGTAAGCTCCCTAACTATAAGGAATGAATAAAGGACATGATGACATATTCTTCTTTGACATGCGTAACATCGATTGATGTTCATCTTTATTTTTTTTGGCAGTTTTAATTGTCGTTGATGCTAGTCTTTTTCCGATTGCTTCTCATCTTTAAGTGCCATCTGCACTTTCTTTGACAGCATAAGGTGCACTTTTTTCATGTCCTGAGGATAGCACTATTTCTGCTGTGCTCAGTTTCTTCTTTTCTGTTCCCATTTCTCTTCGTATCACATAGTACCAGAATATCATTTTTTAAAGCAGCCACCTGTGCAATTTTACCTTGTTTGTTTAGAGTTTGAACATTCCAGGTGCGCCCAGTCTGGAGATTTTCCTAGAAGAAAAAAGGTGAGTCAGCAGTCTAGACTTGCATTAGGTTTTTTAGGACTGTCATAAACCTGTTCTAAAATAGAGAACCTTCTTCCACCTTCAATGGCTGAGTTATATTACCTGAATTACTTGCTACGGGTGGCTTTTTCGTGTTGAAGATTTTGTTTGGCTTTACGTTTCCACAGGAGGGATAACTGGCCACATACACAGCCCTCATTGATTGCCGTCTGTTTCACGCCTGGTAGGGTATAGTGTTAGCATTTTTTGCTTCCTTTTCGGGCCTTGATAATATACAGGCATGATGTGAGAATAATATTGTGTAATGTTTGACCCACAGATTGTTGGTATCTGGCCATCTGCAGGCCAATGAAGAATCCTACATTCACTTTATTGATGGGGAGAGGACAGTCAAGCAATTCTGTAGTCAGGTGAGGGGGCTGTGTGTGTCTGTGTATGTGTGTGTGTGTGTATATTAATGTACACTGATGCAGGTAACATTGTTTCTGAGCTGTGGTTTGTCAGGTTTGTTTGGTTATTTCCCCTTACTGTCAGCACACAGTTGTTATTAGTTGATATAACATCACTTTCTGACCTCTCTGGTGAGTTGTATTGTATTAGGTCAAGGTAGACCACCAACAGATACTGCCTTAGGTAAAGTGTTAGACTTGACAGTACTAGGTGTTGGCTGTATGAGCTGGGGTGACCATTTCCCTTCTTTGGTGTCTTTGCCTCCCCTAACTCAAGAGCAGTGTCAGGTATCCATGTTTACATCTGGTTAGACTGTTGTATGACACAACCTGGCTTTGAACACACAGAGATGACATGTCCCAGTTTACATCTGGTTAGGGGAGCCGCGCTGGTGTAATGGCTTCGGCGTTGTACTGGCGACCAGGTGTTCATGGTTCAAGCCCGGGCGTCAGCGTTTGAAGAAATGTTTACGGCCGGAAGTTTGACTGAATAGCCTGAACGGCTCCTGTGATAAACCCTCTGTGGATGGGAAGGAGCGAAGCTCCTGACCGGGTTGGAAGGAAAGTCCTCAGGTTCCCCAGCCTCGCAATGACATGTCATTGGGCCGAAGGGCTGAAAGCCCAAGTGCCGCTGGTTAAGGGAAAAAAAAAAAAGAGAGAAAAACATCTGGTTAGACTGTAGTATGACACAACCTGGATTTGGACACACAGAGATGACATGTCCCATAACTTGTGTCTAGGTTGGATGTGGTATGCCTCACCAAAACTATTCATTACTCTCTGTAATTCCATATCAGCATTAAAGAAAAAAAAAAGAAGAAATATTGTATTATCTTTAATCATGACTGAATAAATATTTGCGTATTTTGAACAGGCAGTTGTAAAAGTGATTCAGCAGAACATGAACTCTCATGAAAATAGAACTCTGTCTATACAGAATAAATGTTTGTTTGTATTGATAATTAGATAGACACACAGGATATTCTGAGATACAGAACTCTGAGTACACAGAATAAATGTGACGATATCATGTTTGTTTGTATTGATAATTAGATAGACACACATGATATTCTGAGGTACAGAAATCTGTGTTACAGAATAAATGTGACGATATCATGTTTGTTTGTGTTGATAATTAGACACGCAGGATATTCTGAGCTACAGAACTTTGTGTACGCAGAATAAATGTTTGTTTGTATTGATAATTAGACACACAGGATATTCTGAGGTACAGAACTCTGTGTAGGCAGAATAAATGTTTGTTTGTATTGATAACACTGGACAACAGCCAAAATGTATCCGAGACAAAAGTAGCTATTTTAACTAATTTGGACATGCTGATCACGAATATGAACTTAAAAATCGTGAATTAGATCTAGTTTTCAAGATCCTGGGGGGGGGTCAGTAAGCTGGTGGCTTCACCTTCCCGACGTGAATGACCCAGTCCTTCTCTTTTCTATAGCCCTGGCGCGTGATTCCCCATGAGACGGATAGCATTGAGCTCCAATTGGATGACACAATCTGTAGCAGTCATTGCAACCACATTTCCTCCTTGTCATCATTTGTGTTGTGGATTCTGTGAGTGCAGACATGTCGTTCAAGATGCCTCATGAATGTGTGAACAGTGCGGATTATTTTTGCTATGTTTGCGGACAAATAACTTTGCTATCACAAAGGCGACATCCGTCACCTGTGAAAGCATCTACATCAAGAGATCCTGATTTCGTGCCTATTGAAGAGTCTGCACAGCCACATAAAATTACCCAGAGTGAATTGAATGATCTAGTGAGAGATCTGGAATTGCCCAAAAAAAAATAAAGCAGAGCTGTTGGGGTCCAGACTGCCACAATGGAATCTTCTAGAAGAGAATGTGCATGTGTCTGTGTTTCAGGCTCTTCAAAAAGATCTGCTTCCATATTTCAAAATGACAGATAACCTCATTGCTTGCGTTGATATAGTGGGTCTGATGGCAGCACTACACATCAACTACAAAGACAACGATTGGAGGCTGTTCATTGATTCGTCCAAGTTGAGCTTAAAAGCTGTGCTGCTCCATAATGGTAACGTTTTACCATCTGTTCCACTTGGGTATGCAGTCCACATGAAAGAAACGTACAACAACATGAAACAACTGTTACACACCATCAACTATGACAAGTATAAGTGGTAGACTTGTGGTGACCTGAAGGTAATTGCCATCTTGATGGGGTGTAGCGAAATCTGTGAGATAATTGCTAAATTCAGTAAGATTTTGCTCCTATAATAATAATAATTAAACCCGCCCGGTTGTGTATGCCTCTCTTTGTCTTCTACGCCAGCAGGGCGCTGAATTTTGTGCAGTGGTAATGCTTAGAAAATGATCCCGCCGTAAAAATCTAATGCGCTTTCCTAGTTTCGTCCTTGTGACTAACAATTAACGTTTTGACCGATCTGCGGCACGAAAACTGCTGCTCTGAATTAACGTAGTATTTTAACTTTAACGCCACTAATTGTAGCAATCTGGACAATTTCCCGATCTGCGGCATGAAACTGCGGCAAGTATTAACGCAAAGATTAACGCCGCCTTGCATAACCCCTCCTTGTTCGACACGCCGCTCCATGCATATATCCACTCGGTTGGGGACGCCAGAAGGTATATACACACACACACAGTCAGTTCTCATTTCATGCCTAGTAGTGTATTTCTGACGTAACCCAAACAAGTTGTTTTATTTTGAATAAAAATGCTAGAGGAGAGGGGGAAGATGGCCGACTTGTGAAAAAGTTATAATTGACGATTAACAGTGACAAAACTGTAAATCTAAACGACAATGAATATGGCCATAAAAATCATATGTAAGGATAGCTTAGTGTCTCTTGAGCAATAATATGTTTTAATAAACACAGTAGCCCAATTATTACCCAAGATATGGAAATAATACTATATATCTACGAACGATAAGACGGACGGACTGTTGTTTTTGCTCATTCTATTTTTAACATTTTTTGGGGACGCAAGTTAAAAAAAAAAAAAAAAAAAGAGGCATTAGAGTGATTCAAATCCGATTGGTTGGTATAGGAGGATAGGAAGGAGGTTATTGGTTAGGCAAAAAACTAAATATATTTTACAGACTCACTCCTAATATGTTTGGAGTTTTGTTTTTTTAAATTTGAATTGAATAGCTAGACCCTCGCTGTGATTGGGCTGGTCTAGGGATATTGGCAAAAAACGTTAAGGGCTGGTTGCCATTTGACACAAAATTGTTAATCTGCAAGCTGCGTTGAGAACAGTAGTGCTAAGAAGGAAAAACCTTGGCAGTCTGAACAGGGGCAAAGCTAAACTTAAAGATATATTAATGCTGATGCCAGTCAACGTATGTTTGTGATATTTTCATTGAATTGTGGTAAGAACGAATTTATTAACCTTGTTATTACAAAAATTTGGTGTATGAGATACTGCTTTATTGGGAATGTTTTGCGACTAAGTACATGGGTCCCCTAGCAGACTTATGCAGGGCCTGTGGTGTTGCTTACATGCAGTAAAACTGACATGAATTGTATAACTTAATATGATTTCCACAGTTTCCAGTGGGAAGGCTAACCCACATTATTCTATGGGAGAGAATCATTGTTGCAGTGTCAGAGGCGTTGTAGCCATTAGGGAGAAGAATAGGAGCACTGGTATGAGTTGTTATCTCAGATGAAAATGGTTGACATGGGGTGGTCAGTGAGATCTGACCCTTTTTCTTTTATTGAATTATATC
This sequence comes from Oreohelix idahoensis, assembly GCA_024509875.1. Classification (NCBI taxonomy): domain Eukaryota; kingdom Metazoa; phylum Mollusca; class Gastropoda; order Stylommatophora; family Oreohelicidae; genus Oreohelix; species Oreohelix idahoensis. The sequence continues at coordinate 112,156 of JAMPIV010018826.1, forward strand.
ATGTATTAATTGGAATGAGATTGTAGATGTGTTATAAAGAATCATAACCTTTTTTCAGGGTTTTTTGTTCTGGTACTAAAGTTAGTGCCAGAACCCTGGTGACTGTCTCTTCATGAGAGAAAGAGAGAATTTTGCTGATACACGCTGTCTATTCCAATACACCAGGGACTGTGTCAGATTGGTCATTAAAGAGAATTTTGCTGATACACGCTGTCTATCACGAATCAACTCTTGAAATACAGGAGAGTGGCAGCATTGTACTACTAACAACATAAAGATAAGTGCCTAGTGTTGGCACTCAATAGTTCATCCAACTATTGTACTAACGAAACATAAAATAATAGACTGATATATATATATAAACATTCCACAAGAGAATAAAAGAAAGAAAGGGGATGATGACAACACCCCAACCCCACCAGTAGTTACCAGTGTTCAATTAGTTATAGAAATATCAAAATATAGTTAGATGGTAATAGTATTTGTATGGACAGAAGATCCATTGTGCTATTTAATTGTATGTAAATAAAACCATAAATTTCATTTTGTTGTTGGTCCTGACTCAGAAGATTCTGACTCAGGGCAAATAAATTGTATTATAATCTAGTACATAATATTCAGCCACAGACTTCTATAAGATATATCATAGAGTGTTAGTCTGTATGTGGTTGTTGTATTGACCCAGTCCTATCTATGTATTAGAATTAAAGTGTATTTGTATTGATTTGTCTTACACTACATTATATATTCATTACCCTAGACATTTAGACGTAGTCACATAACTAATAAGTAACAATTTAGAGACAAGTGAGATCATAGGGGTGGTAGCAGATAGGTTCTCTGAAATACTTAACCATCAACTACTAAACTCAGGGACCTACACAGCTGACCTCACTTAGTAAACAAATAACATTAAATAATAACAATAATAACACCAAATCCACCACATATATTGGGGTCTCGCTCCCGGGATTTGAATTTCTCATAGCACCAGCTATATTGGGTAGATTGCTTCCGGGATTTTAAACTTCTACTAATACATGTATAGGAATTCATATAATAAAATTAAAAGTATTCTTTTGTGGAATTTAAATAGTGGATGAACTGTTAGTGCTTATAGTTGTTGTTTAGTCAGAGTTGTTAAGTTACCTTAGTATATTGTTAACGTTGCTTGATATAATATGGCTGACTTGACTAAGTTCAGATCTGCTGCTGTGCAGACTGCCAGAGTCATGAACATGGAGGGTCAAGTCTTGATTGACTATGTCACCTCAGAATGTGATAAGTTCATTGCTAGGGAAGAACATAGGTTAGCTGAAGATAAGAGATTACAAATTGAAGCAGATAAAGAAATTAAACGTTTACAAATCGAGGCTGACAAGGAGGCTAGGGCCTTAGAGGCTGATAGAGAGGCTGAAATTAAGACGCTCCAATTTGAAGAAAAGAAAATAGAGGCTGAAGAAAAATGACTGCAGAGGGAAGCAGAAGCAGAAGATAAAAGATTACAGAGGGAGCACGAATTGCGACTAAGGGAGTTAGAGTTGCAAGGCCATGCTCCTGAAAATGGTCACAGCCCCTCTATCTCTGATGCTACTGCTAGTCAGGGGGCCTCCAACTCAGCCATGGGGTTCCACCTAGATTATTTTGTTGAGAGAGATGATGATATTGAATCATATTTAAGTAGGTATGAGGTATTAGCTACTACTTATGGGCTAGAAAAGGAAAGATGGAGCCTGAAATTATCCCAAGGTCTTAGGGGAACAGCTTATGAAGTTTTTTCAAAAATGAGCAGGGATGACCAAGACAATTATGACATGTTAAAGCAGGCTCTTTTGTTAAGATACAAAAAGAATGGTGAATTTTACCGTAAGATGTTTAGAAATGCCAAGCTACTGTCGGGTGAGACTTACCACCAGTTCTCTGCACGTTTAGAGACGTACTTGGAGAAATGGACTGCTCTGGGGAAAACCCAAGATATTAAAGAAATGATCCTTATTGAGCAATTGAGAGAGTCCATGGCTCCAGACTTGAGAAAGTTTCTCATGGAACAGGGTGCAGAGAGGCTGGGTGAGTTACTTAATGTCGCTGAGAGGTATCAGGCGGCCCAGGCAGAGGTAGCTGGCACTAGAAAGAAACCTGTAGAACAAAATAAGGCCCCTCATACCCAAAATAAGTTTGACCATAGAGATCAAGTTAACAAAGGTAAACCCAACTTTGATAGGCAAAGAGGTGATTATCGTGAAAAAAACCCACAGTTCAATGACAGAAAATATGATGAAAGAAAACCTTTCAATCAAGGAAAGTTATGGTGTAAGTGGTGCAAGAAGAATAATCATGACACCAAAGTATGTAATAGGAAACCTTCTAACTTTGCTGCAAATAAAATGGGGAACCAAGGATTAAAGGACAAACCCACTGGACAGCAGGAACCTTATCACCCCCCAGTTTGTGAGGATGTTGTATGTAACGGTGTCACCATTAGGTGCCTGTATGATACAGGTTTAGATTTTGATTCAGTCGTGAGTTCTCACCTAGTGAACCCAGATCAGTATACCACAGAAACAGTGGAGATACAAGGGGCGACTAAGGATGTTGCATCCATGACACTTCCCATCGCAAGGATAACTGTAAAAACTCGCTATGTGGAAGGAGTAATCAAAGCAGCAGTGATTAACGAACCCATCTACCCTTTGATATTGGGGTGTCGTTATGTCTTCTTGGGGACTCCCAAGAGACCTGTGATGATGGCCACAGTGCAGACCAGGTCACAGTCGAAGAAGGAAGACGATGAACCTATAAATACTCATCCAGAGGAGATGAGGAAGGCACAGGCTGAAGATAGGTCACTGAAGCCGTGTTATAAGAAACTCCCAAAATGCCATACCCCTCCTAATAAAGGAGAATTTTATATGAAGAATAAACTGTTGTATAGGAAGGCCGGAACTGGTTCAAATGGTCACGGACAGCTGGTCCTTCCCTCTTCATATAGGGAAAAGGTGATGGAGTTAGGACATGCTATCCCCTTCAGTGGTCACATGGGGATTAGCGCAATAGGATAGCGTATAGCTTGTCATTATTTCTGGCCAGGGATAATAGAAGATATAAAGAGATATGTAAAATCCTGTCCAGAATGCCAGAGAGTAGCTCCAAAGCATTGGACTGCTCCAGCAACTCTAGGGGAAATGCCCATAGTGGGAACACCTTTTGAGAGAGTTGCCGTGAATATTGTGGGACCTCTCATTCGGACCAAGAGGAGGAACAGTTACATCCTTACTCTGGTGGACACTTGTTCTATGTGGGGAGAGGCGGTAGCCCTGTCGTCAATCGATTCGAAGCATGTGGCAGAGGCATTACTTACTATATTCACGAGGTTAGGATTCCCACATCAAATCTTGACTAATAACAGCTCACAGTTCAAGGGGAAACTAATGGAAGAAGTTTTTAGGTTATTTCAAGCCAAGCACTTCCATTGTAGTCCGTATCACCCCCAGGGGAACGGCCAGGTAGAGAGGTTCAATGGGACTCTCATTTCTATCCTGAGAAAGCTGGCCCATGAAAAACCTGATACGTGGGACCAATTTTTGCCCGCTGCATTGTTTGCGTACCGGGAAGTTCCACATAGTTCGACCGGAATGGCACCGGCAACCCTGTTATTTGGGAGGCCAATAAAAGGTCCATTGGAAGCCTTGTTGAGGACGTGGACCGATGAGAAGGCAGAAGAGACTGTTACCTCATCCTGTCAATATGTGAACGAACTGACCACTCGTTTAAAAACTAGTTGGAAACTGGCAAATGATAATTTGAGACAGGCCAGGAAAAAGCATGCTGCTTATTATAATAAGAAAGCGAAGGATAGGGATCTTGCTGTAGGGGAGAAGGTGCTTCTTCTATTACCCGGCAGTAACAGTAAACTTCAAATCGGATGGCAAGGTCCATATACAGTTTTGGAAAAGGTATCCAGAACAAACTATAAGATAGACAAGAAGGGAAAGGAAAAAGTCTATCATGTGAACCTTCTGAAGAAATATCTGGACAGGCAAATCCAGGAAGGAACACACTTAATGGCCTTGTCTATTGCAACCGAAATGAAAAATGACCCTCTCACCTTATTTGAATATCCACTGAAACCCAGTGAAACGTTTGCACAGGTGAAGATCAGTAATCACCTGACAAAAGGACAGGGAGAAGATTCAAATGGTCCTAGAGAAACATACAGATGTGTTAACGGATAAGCCGGGGCACACAAATTTGTTGGAATATGATATGAAACTACTAGACCCAACACCCATCTGTATGAGGCCCTATTCTATTCCGTTCGCTAAAGAAAAAGCTTTGAAAGAGGAGATAGATTATTTGTTACAAGAAGGGATTATTTCTCACAGTGAATCTCCTTATAGTTCCAGTGGGGTTTTGTTGCGAAAACCATCTGGGGAACATAGACTGTGTATAGATTACAGGAAACTGAATGCTGTCACAGAAGGTCAGGTGGATCCATTACCTGATACAAATCAACTATTTGCCAGGTTGAACAGGGCAAAATATTTTTCTAAGGTGGATCTTAGCAAAGGCTATTATCAAATTCCAGTAAAGCCTGAGGTTCGACCTTATTTAGCCTTTAGCACCTCGGAAGGCCATTATGAGTTCAACATGTTGCCGTTTGGGTTGAAAAATGTCCCAAGTGCGTTTTCTAGGATGATGCGAAAATTGTTGGATCCCCTGAAAAATCCATGCATCTCGAATTTTATGGATGATATCCTCATTGCTACGGAAACATTTGAGGAACACGTTACCTCTTTGAATATGCTGTTTGATAGACTCAGAGAGGCTAACTTGACTGCTAGACCAACCAAATGTTGTATTGGATGTAAAGAGTTGGAATTCTTGGGACATACTGTACATCAGGGTAGCATGACCCCTGACCCCAAGAACCTGGAGAAATTGAAAAGAGCACCTAGGCCACAAACAAAGAAAGATGTGCGATCTTTTGTGTCGTTGTGTGGTTTTTACCAAAAGTACATTAAAAATTTTAACTCTATATGTGCTCCTCTGACGGATTTAACTCGTAAGGGACAACCTGATACAATTAATTGGTCAGCACAGTGTGAATCGGCATACCAGGAGTTAAAGGAAAAACTCACAAGCAGGCCGGTATTGAAATTGCTGACTTGAATCAAGAATTTGTCGTGAGAAGTGACGCAAGCAATGTGGGCTTAGGGGTTACATTGTTGCAAAGGTCCTCCTCACACGATGGAGAATTGAACCCAGTCGCTTATGCAAGCCGCAAGTTGAACACAGCGGAGAAAAACTATTCAACAAGTGAAAAGGAATGTCTGGCGTTAATCTGGGCTATAAAAAAATTCCAGATCTATCTGTATGGTAGGACATTTGTGGTCCAAACAGATCATCAACCACTAGTATTTTTGTCACAGGCAAAGCATGAAAATGCCAGGTTATTAAGATGGTCATTGCTATTACAGTCTTATTCATTTACAATTGAATATATTCCCGGCTCTCAGAACGTGGGTGCCGACTTTTTAAGTAGACATCCTTATGATGAAAATCAGAAAGACGCTTAAGACTTCATTTGCACTAAGTTATCTCACAGATTATAACTTGCAATGAATACATGTTTTAGGAGGGGAGGTGTGTAGCGAAATCTGTGAGATAATTGCTAAATTCAGTAAGATTTTGCTCCTATAATAATAATAATTAAACCCGCCAGGTTGTGTATGCCTCTCTTCGTCTTCTACGCCGGCAGGGTGCTGAATTTTGTGCAGTGGTAATGCTTAGAAAATGATCCCGCCGTAAAAATCTTACGCGCTTTCCTAGTTTGGTCCTTGAGACTAACAATTAACGTTTTGACCGATCTGCAGCACGAAAACTGCTGCTCTGAATTAACGTATTTTAACTTTAACGCCACTAATTGTAGCAATCCGGACAATTTCCCGATCTGCGGCACGAAACTGCGGCAAGTATTAACGCAAAGATTAATGCCGTCTTGCATAACCCCTCCTCGCTCGACACGCCGTTCCATGCATATATCCACTCGGTTGGGGACGCCAGAAGGTATATACACACACAGAGTCAGTTCTCATTTCATGCCTAGTAGTGTATTTCTGACGTAACCCAAACAAGTTGTTTTATTTTGAATAAAAATGCTAGAGGAGAGGGGGAAGATGGCCGACTTGTGAAAAAGTTATAATTGACGATTAACAGTGACAAAACTGTAAATCTAAACGACAATTAATATGGCCATAAAAATCATATGTAAGGATAGCTTAGTGTCTCTTGAGCAATAATATGTTTTAATAAACACAGTAGCCCAATTATTACCCAAGATATGGAAATAATACTATATATCTACGAACGATAAGACTGTTGTTTTTGCTCATTCTATTTTTAACATTTTTTGGGGATGCAAGTTTAAAAAAAAGAAAAAAGAAAAGAGGCATTACATTATAGTCATTCAAATCCGATTGGTTGGTATAGGAGGATAGGAAGGAGGTTATTGGTTAGGCAAAAAGCTAAATATATTTTACAGACTCACTCCTAATATCTTTGGAGTTTTGTTTTTTTAAATTTGAATTGAATAGCTAGACCCTCGCTGTGATTGGGCCGGTCTAGGGATATTGGCAAAAAACTTTAAGGGCTGGTTGCCATTTGACACAAAATTGTTAATCTGCAAGCTGCGTTGAGAACAGTAGTGCTAAGAAGGAAAAACCTTGGCAGTCTGAACAGGGGCAAAGCTAAACTTAAAGATATATTATTGCTGATGCCAGTCAACGTATGTTTGTGATATTTTCATTGAATTGTGGTAAGAACGAATTTATTAACCTTGTTATTACAAAAATTTGGTGTATGAGATACTGCTTTATTGGGAATGTTTTGCGACTAAGTACATGGGTCCCCTAGCAGACTTATGCAGGGCCTGTGGTGTTGCTTACACGCAGTAAAACTGACATGAATTGTATAACTTAATATGATTTCCACAGTTTCCAGTGGGAAGGCTAACCCACATTATTCTATGGGAGAGAATCATTGTTGCAGTGTCAGAGGCGTTGTAGCCATTAGGGAGAAGAATAGGAGCACTGGTATGAGTTGTTATCTCAGGTGAAAATGGTTGACATGGGGTGGTCAGAGAGATCTGACCCTTTTTTTTTAATTGAATTATATCATGTATTACTTGTGGAATGAGATTGTAGATGTGTTATAAAGAATCATAACCTTGTTTCAGGGTTTTTTGTTCTGGTACTAAAGTTAGTGCCAGAACCCTGGTGACTGTCTCTTCATGAGAGAAAGAGAGAATTTTGCTGATACACGCTGTCTATCACAATACACCATCGACTGTGTCAGATTGGTCATTAAAGAGAATTTTGCTGATACACGCTGTCTATCACGAATCAACTCTTGAAATACAGGAGAGTGGCAGCATTGTACTACAAACATCATAAAGATAAATGCCTAGTGTTGGCACTCAATAGTTCATCCAACTGTTGTACTAACGAAACATAAAATAATAGACTGATATATATAAACATTCCACAAGAGAATAAAAGAAAGAAAGGGGATGATGACAACACCCCAACCCCACCAGTAGTTACCAGTGTTCAATTAGTTATAGAAATATCAAAATATAGTTAGATAGTAATAGTATTTGTATGGACAGAAGATCCATTGTGCTATTTAATTGTATGTAAATAAAACCATAAATTTCATTTTGTTGTTGGTCCTGACTCAGAAGATTCTGACTCAGGGCAAATAAATTGTATTATAATCTAGTACATAATATTCAGCCACAGACTTCTATAAGATATATCATAGAGTGTTAGTCTGTATGTGGTTGTTGTATTGACCCAGTCCTATCTATGTATTAGAATTAAAGTGTATTTGTATTGATTCGTCTTACACTACATTATATATTCATTACCATAGACATTTAGACGTAGTCACATAACTAATAAGTAAAAATTTAGAGACAAGTGAGATCATAGGGGTGGTAGCAGATAGGTTCTCTGAAATACTTAACCATCAACTACTAAACTCAGGGACCTACACAGCTGACCTCACTTGGTAAACAAATAACATTAAATAATAACAATAATAACACCAAATCCACCACATGGGGCTACATCAGGGTTACACAAAGTTTTGCTGTTTCCTCTGTCTGTGGGACAGCCGTGCAAGGACTTCCCACTACAAGAAAAAGGATTGGCCCCAATGACAATCACTTGAACCGGGGAAAGAGAATGTACTTAACGAACCACTTGTAGAATCCCACAAGATCTTGCTCCCTTCTCTCCACATCAAACTTGGACTAATAAAGAATTTTGTAAAGGCCATGGATCGAAATAGGGCAGGATTTTTATTCCTTCGTGATACATTTCCAAGACTTAGTGAGGCTAAAATCAAGGAAGGTGTATTTGTCGGTCCACAGATACGCCAGCTCTTCCGAGATCAACGTTTTGATGATATCCTCACAGGTGATGAAAAGATAGCTTGGAATGCTTTCCAGCAAGTGGCCACAAACTTTCTAGGAAACAATAAGGCTGACAATTACCAGGAGCTTGTAGAAACCCTCTTGCAGCACTACGAGAGACTAGGGTGCAACATGTCTTTGAAATTGCACTTTTTACACTCTCATCTGGATTTCTTCCCTGCTAACTGCGGTGTTGTCAGTGACGAGCATGGGGAACGATTTCATCAGGACATTACTATCCTCGAAAAAAGGTACCAAGGGAAATGAAATGCAGCAATGCTAGCAGACTATTGTTGGACCCTTGAGAGAGATGCTCCAGAAACTCATTACAAGCGACAGGCAAAAAGGCATCGCTGTGAATCATTTCCGAAATGAGCATTATTATCATATGGTATGTATATGCACATGTGTAAAACTTGTTTTATAGATATTTTAAAAACTAGAGCTAATCTGGTGTTTTAACGGCCATTTTCGTATTCAGCAGCCCAGACAACATAAAGGTAACTTGGTTTAATCTCAGATACACACAAAAAGTCAAAATTTGTTGTCCAGTGTAATTAGATAGACACACAGGATATTCTGAGGTACAGAACTCTGTTTACACAGAATAAATGTGACAATATCATGTTTGTTTGTGTTGATAATTAGAAACACAGGATATTTTGAGGTACAGAACTCTGTGTACACAGAATAAATGTGACAATATCATGTTTGTTTGTATTGATAATTAGATAGACACACAGGATATTCTGAGGTACAGAACTCTGTGTACACAGAATAAATGTGACAATATCATGTTTGTGTTGATAATTAGACACACAAGATATTCTGAGCTACAGAACTCTGTGTACACAGAATAAATGTGACTATATCATGTTTGTGTTGATAATTAGACACACAAGATATTCTGAGCTAGAGAACTCTATGTACACATAATAAATGTGACAATATCATGTTTGTGTTGATAATTAGACACACAAGATATTCTGAGCTACAGAACTTTTTGTACACAGAATAAATGTGACAATATCATGTTTGTGTTGATAATTAGACACACAAGATATTCTGAGCTAGAGAACTCTGTGTACACATAATAAATGTGACAATATCATGTTTGTGTTGATAATTAGACACACAAGATATTCTGAGCTAGAGAACTCTATGTACACATAATAAATGTGACAATATCATGTTTGTGTTGATAATTAGACACACAAGATATTCTGAGCTCTAGAACTCTTTGTACACAGAATAAATGTGACAATATCATGTTTGTGTTGATAATTAGACACACAAGATATTCTGAGCTAGAGAACTCTGTGTACACATAATAAATGTGACAATATCATGTTTGTGTTGATAATTAGACACACAAGATACTCTGAGCTACAGAACTTTTTGTACACAGAATAAATGTGACAATATCATGTTTGTGTTGATAATTAGACACACAAGATATTCTGAGCTAGAGAACTCTGTGTACACATAATAAATGTGACAATATCATGTTTGTGTTGATAATTAAGTATACGTAGGAACAGTCTATGTAAAATACTGAGGGCTTATGGAATTCCAAGCTGCATAGTGTCAATCATAAAAAGCCTCTATGCCAACTTTACGTGTAGCGTAGGGCAGAGCAACCTAACCTTTGAGGTGAAGACAGGAGTACAACAGGGATGCCCCTTATCAACCACTCTATTTTTAACAGTCATAGACTGGGTGATGCAGCAGACAACAGAGGGCAGTCCAAGAGGAATAAAATGGACTACGTTTTCTACATTGGAAGATCTGGAATATGCAGATGACATTGCACTACTAGCACATTCACATCAACACATCCAGGAAAAAATGGATAGACTTAATAAGTTTAGTCAGTAGGTGGGCCTGAACATCAATCTAAAGAAAACAGAGGTCATGACACTCAATGTGAGCAACCCCGAGCCCATAACAGTAAAGAATCAACAACTGGAACAGACAGACACCTTCACATACCTAGGATGCATAGTAACACCAGATGGCGGAGCAAGCATAGACATCAACAACAGAATGAACAAAGCAAGAACAGCCTTTTTTATTCTAAACAACATCTGGAAGTCCTCTCAGTACAGCACAAGCACAAAATTAAGACTATATCAGAGCTGTATGTTTTCTGTGCTTCTCTATGGTGCGTAATGCTGGAGAGTAACAGAAGGAAATGTCGAAATTGTCCTCTTTTCACACAACATGCCTAAGAAAAATTCTCCGAATATTTTAGCCGAATACCATCACCAACCAAGATGTGCTTACTCAGAGCAAGCAAGAGGACTGTCACGAAAGGGTTTCTTTTATAGTAAAGAATAGTAAAGAATAAGGTTATCCTGGACAAAAAGCTGTATCAGGTGATACCAGGATAGTGCCAAGTAAGAGACTGGCCTACAAGAAATACCCCCTTTTCTGAAAGAATAAGGGTGTATTGACATCAAAGGTTAGGATCAGCTGTATAAACCTCCAGGTGTGATGAGAGTGAATGTCCTGAAAGTCTATTTGCTCCCTTTCAAGATCCGCCTAAGATATTATGTATTATTATTTGATGATGTTGGCTAATTTTGCTAGGGGTATTAATTTATGATCTATCTCTATAACTATAATATGTATCAAACAAAACTTGTAACTCAATGTAAATAATGTCAGCAAGTCTGATAGTACATATTTACAATTTTATTTAACATCTACTGGTTCTCTTTTCGGTTAGGTAATTTAAAGAAATTCAAAGATATTTACAGCATAAAATAAATAAGCATAGAAACTTTATCAAACAGAATCCTGTCGTGAAAGTTCTATTGTTCTCTACACTAATTAATTATTATAATTTACTATAGTTTGTCACTACGTTGAACTGTGAAGGTAGTAATAGATACATTCTGTCCATAAGAAATCATCCTTCACTGTGTTTTTATTTCTGTTTATATTCTATGTTATATACTGAATAGGCTGACCAGTGGCTATATATCGCCTCTTATCTGGTGGTGGTCATATTCAAACTCCTCCTGCCATAGACTAACACGTCTGTGAAATTTCAGGCAGTGGAACAGGGGGTGGCTGGCTACAATGACTTCACGAGCACTTGCGCCTCAGAGTCCAAGAGAGTTAGTTGAAAATACTTCCAGTAGTTTGTAGGATAAAACCTGGAATACAAATAATCACAACCCCTGTATGGTCCAGCACTATTCTGTCCTTACATACTATGGACATAACAGTGTCAGACATTGTGCTAACATATGCACAGGACAATTTACCTCACCACCAATCACAGCCAGTTCACTGTGACTACAATTTCCTTATAAATCCTAAGTTAGGTTCCTTTGTCCATGATCTGCTTCCATATAATGATTTGGTCTAGTATAAATGTACTAAGTAATATCTTGATCGATTCATTACAACAATTCCTGTCATTCCTTCCTTAGGTTCCTGATAAATGTCAGTCCTTTAAGAAATACTCTTTCAAATACATTATCAAACTTACAGTCGTATTTTTGCCATCATTTTCAATTATTCTACACTTTTCACAACACATGCTTGCGTTTCAGCCGGCAGCACATTCGTCCTGTAATATTTCCTACACACGCTATGCACTTCCTAACACACCAGTGGATTAATCACACAAAAAATACATAAATATATACATAGATATATATATATAGTCATTCTTACCCTCAGGCAAAACATACAAGCTGTTAATGGCATCTAATGTCTGCGCTACAGTAGCGGATGGCAAAGGTACATGACGATTACACGGTTACTGCTTCTTCTATACAGCTTGAAGTTTTTGAATTTTGTGGCCTCAATTTAGCCAAGGGCAAGGTCTTATATACTAGCGCCTCCTACGTATCGGATGACATGGGTGGAAAAGGGTGTTAAGAATCTCAAAATGAGGCATATTTTTGCCTTCTGTTCAATTAGTAAAAAGTAGTTTTTCAATTATCTTCTTTATTTGTGGGATGATTTTGGTCATATAAAGTTTGAATTATTCTGTGAATTATTCTGTATTGATCTATCTATTAATTAGTTAGTTGGCAAAATGCATTTTGATATATGCATGCTTTAACTAGCTAAGTTGGGACTAACCATGATGTAACGAAGCTCTTTCACTCGATATTTCTATCTTACTAGATTACTATTCGAGAAAGTTTTTATACCTACCTCTAACATAACATTCCCATTGTTGAAATATATAATCCTCCCTTGTGATACTTCTTTATTCTTTTCATAATTAAATATCCTGGTCCCATCGGTTACACAGAATAGGCCTCTATGTTTAAGCATAGTACGTTTCTTAACACACAATAATAAGGGTGCGTTTTCATTGGCTATTGTATCAGAAAGTTCTCTACATATGGCGTGCAGTATGGTCAGATTAGAAAACTGTGTTGTAAGACAGAATAAATCACAAGGACATGCACACCATCATAGCTGGCAGACGCTGGAGTTGGGTTGGCCATTGTTACGTGCAGTCTTTGATATCTTACAATATTATACATAGGTAATTTTTTTGTGCTTAAGGGAAAGTCATTATTGAGTTACTTCCCTTGAAAGTTGTGCCATCTCTTCGATCAAACTCCGCGGATAAATCCATTTTACTGCGATTTATTCGTTGTTTGGGTAATAATAGATTGTTCTTGCTTCAGAATATCTATGGCCTGAATTTATGTGTATTGTTTGTCTGAGTAGGACGAGTCTGTCTTATATCTGTATATCTTTACATATCTAAATCGAACTATATGTTCTGTTGTCTCTAGAGAGGTCAAAGGCTATTCGGCGGATGTGTCGCTAGAGTGTGGTGTGATTTGGCTTCGTCCTGATAGGGACTGTGTGTTTCCTATGTCGGCCTGTCACCGGGAAAAAGTGATCTCAGTATTTGTGGGGAAAGTGATAGTCGTCTAGACCTATCGTGTATGCTTTACCCCAGTGTTTATTCATATTGCCAAGGAATGGCAGTTCCATATTTCCTCTACCAAGGTAATCAAAGACACTCTTATGAACTCTCGATCGAAGCCACCATTTTCGATAGTTACGATTTGAATGTCTAAGAGAATATATTTGACTCGATGAAAACGACTTCGATTCCTAGCAGCACTATATTCTGTAGAATGCAGTCAATTGTTCATGATCAAATCTACAGAGCAATGCAATGTTTTATGAATGACTAACTTTAGGACAGATTCATTATCTGCATCCAAACGTGAGTGACAGTTCACGAGTGAAGCCATCTTGGAACCAAAACATGTAGCGACTTTCAAGAAGAGAAAGGGGATGCCCGTATTATCGCTTGTTTAGTCCAGAGATCACTGCTACACATGAGAACCCTTTATCAGCGGTTCAATATTATTATATGAAAAAAATATGTGCTGAACATTATGTGGGAGAATCGTCGCTAAACGAGATTAGGTTTAGAAGCCATCTGAAATATTGTTTATAAGCTGACGTGCTCAGTCAGTGAAGTCAGATGATTTATATGTATGGGCGATGCTGAGGGCTTGGCTACTGACAGTCCATTATAATATTAATCTACATGAGTGCCCATGTAACATAACATTGCAGGACCATTTATCCACTGTACTATGATGTATTATGCCAACCTGTGATTTGTCACTATCTGTGCTGTCGAGTGTGTACGTCCAATTAAACTTTAGAAAAGGTACACAGTCGTTGGTGTCGATGACTTCCAGTCATACATGAGTGTGAGAAAAGAACATTTGTCAACAACACGAACCCTTATCATCATTCGCACATTGTACACTCAATCCATGTCTACACACCACTGCGTAGGTCAAGTTGACATTCCATACACTACAGTGGAGCAAACAACACCATAGAGATCTTATCAACTGATGATGATGATGATGATGTCTGCTTCCATCCACTTATATCTATCTTTTGGTGGATATCATTAACGGGAATAAAAATCCAACATTATCAACCTTATCAACTGGTGGACCAGCTTTCTGGGTTTGACCTCGCAGAAGTTCAGAAGTCAACAGATTACCGATACCAGACCGTTTCCTGTGGCTGATACGACACACTTGCAGTATTGGTTTGCTCTTTGTCAACACTTCGTCACGTGACCTGTCAAGTGAATGCAGTATGTAGGCCAGCGTTGTTGACAGTTTTACATTAGACATTACAGAGTTTCACAGAACAGTTGGATCAATTCTTGTCAATGTTAACAGGAAGACAGTATTTGTGTACTAAGAAGTCCTATTTTCATCGATGGATCTTCTTGTTTTCCATATATGAACTTTAATATTTAAGGCCAGAATGTTTAATTGAATAAAGTGGCAGTTTGTTTATGTTCATAAAAATAACTTTGCCATTACTGTAAAACTGAGCCTATTTTGCAACACATACTATCATACACATAATTTATATATATTTATGTTTACATGTTATTTGTTTGTATAGTATGTTAGTTTCTATGTCAGCGGGTTGTGTTTAAGGTTGGGCGGCGTCCTCACAACAGAATATCCCACGTCATAGAGGGTCCGTTGTGGGCGTTTTCTATAGGTGCAATTTTCTTGATTGAAAATTTGCTGCGACAACTGTTGCTTTTGTGTTAGCTGTGAAGACTGTAATTATTGTTATTTTTGTAATATTTCTTTGTTCTTTAGTTTTGTTTTGAGTTGTTTGTAATTTGTTGGTCTACTCTTTTCTATCTTTCAGTTCTATTCACAATTTATATTCATATATTGTGACGTCATTTGTGTTGTTATTCTTTGCAGATTCAGTGATTATTTTCATTGATTTCCCTATTTAATTTATTTTGATTTCTGCAAACGTTCTTGTATTGTCAGTCCTATTTGTACTTTATGTATTCTGTTGGTTGACATATGTTTTATATAGGTATATTTCATAAGACACAATTGCCTGTGCACTGCACTTGGATTATGGTATAAACCAGTACCTGATTATTATTACTATTATACAAGACCTTATTAAAGGCTTGTGACCCACAGATATTGGGATAGTATACTGATTAATCAAGTCATTGAGAACTTGTGGTATTATTATTGATTCAGGTGATTAGTATTATTGTTAGACATCATGTCTACTTTAGAATACTTCATTACACAAGGGAAAGCCCTTGATAAGACTGGTCAACAATTAGAACAATGGGCAGTTGCTCAATATGACAAAGCATTAGCTGCAGAAGAGAGAAGAGCTATGGCAGAAGAGAAAAGATTAGCTGCAGAAGAAAGAAAAGCTATGGCGGAAGAGAAAAGATTAGAAAGAGAAGCTGAGGCTGCTGCTGAACAAAAGAAATTGCAGATGCAGGTGGAGGAAAGGAGATTTGAAGCTGAACAAAAAAAATTAGAAAGAGAAGCTGCGGCTGAACAAAAAAGATTAGACAGTGAAGCTGAACAAAAAAGATTAGACAGGGAAGCTGAACAAAAAAGATTAGACAGGGAAGCTGAACAAAAAAGATTAGACAGTGAAGCTGAACAAAAAAGATTAGACAGTGAAGCTGAACAAAAAAGATTGGACAGGGAAGCTGAACAAAAAAGATTAGACAGGGAGGCTGAACAAAAAAGATTAGATGCTGAAGAGAAAAAAGCAATAAGAGAACATGAATTTGAGTTGGAGAAATTGAGATTGACAAGTATGAGTAATGTTAATCAGGCATCTAGTGGTAATGGTAAACCTTCTACTTACAAGGTTAAGGTTCCACCGTTCAATCAGTCCAGTGACGATATTACATTCTGGCTGGATAGATTTGAACGTTCTTGTCGTACACATAATGTGGATAAATCACAATACGCTAATCAATTATCAGAAAACTTGAAAGGTGAATCTTTGACTAGATTATGCCTTGTAGGAGAAGCAGATAAGGATAATTATGATGTCATTAGGGCGGCTTTGATAAAAAAATATCAGCTAAGTGAGGAAGGCTATCGCCTTTTATTTAAGACGATGGTACCTGAGACGGGTGTAGAATTCTCAGAATTCACTGCAAAGGCACGTCTCACAGTTGATCGTTGGATTGAGCTTTCCAAAACAGAAAAAACGTATGAAGGACTTATGGATTTGTTGCTCAGAGATAAGATTATGTCATGTGTGAACAAACCTTTCCTTGAATTTATACATGAGCGTAAACCCAAATCTCTAAAAGAAATGGAAGAATATTGTTCCCAATATGTCACTGCACACCCCGACGTGACTTTTGGCAACACTAAGATTAAGGAGAGTATGCCAGTTGCTTCAGCAACACCATACAATCCCAATTATTCACACAGATTTCAGGGACCTCAAAACAGATTTGATAAAAAAAGGTAACCATAATAGTTATCAAAACCAAGGTAACCAATCATTTCAGGGTTCTTCTTCAAAGAACTGGAGACGACCTGATAGCTCTCGACACAGGGGTGGTCATAATTATAGGAATTTCCATAGAGGAAGTAATTATAGAAACTATCAGGGTTATCCGTCTTGGAGTCAACAAGATCATAATTACAGAGATACTCATTATAATGAATATGATAATGGTAACCAAGGGAACTATGACTCAAACCCAAATAGGGGTTACAATAGAGGTAACAATAACTACAGAGGTGATAATAACCGAGGTAGATCTCAAAACAAAAGACATAAACCACATTTTCAGGCAAACTCTGTACAACAAGAGTCCCATGAAGCCTATAAACAGAGTAAAGATAATAATGATGCTAGTAATATGGCATGTGCCGCTTTTGATTTTGGGAGAGCATCTCAGTGCCCCCAATGCAAAACGTTATTTGAGCCAACCACAGTGTCTACTTTAAGCTGTGGCCATCCTCTTCCTGCTCTTCCGGCATCAGTCGCGCATGATGGAAGAGGTTCTCTTGTCTTACATAAGGGTTTAGTGAATAACAATCCAGTCTCTGTGCTATTTGATTCTGGATGCACCACAATTGGTGTTAGGCAGTCACTCGTAGATCCTTCCCGTGCCACTGGACAAGTAGTCAAATGTGTAACATTTGGCGGCACATTAGAGAAATACTCTACTGCTATCATTAGGATTGCTACTCCTTTCTTTACAGGAGATGTACACGCATGTCTTCTTCCGAATCCGATCGCTGACCTCATCATCGGTCGCATTCATGGAGTCAAGGAATGCACTCCGCAACAAATTTCCACGTGGGAAAGGCAAAACATGCAGATTGCTAACGCTGTAGTCACTAGAGCTCAGGCTCTTAATGTGCCTCAAACTTCATCTATTGAAGATAATGAAGTGCATAACCAAGATAATCCCTTGGTAATTTCTCGTGACTCGTTTATAAAACAGCAGCAAGAAGATGATCCCACTCTGAAGAAATTCTTCATTCTTGCAACTAAAGGTGATCCGAATAAAGACACAAGTCGCAAATCGTGGATTACAAAGAAGAATGGCGTACTTGTACGTATGGTTCAAGACTCCATTACGTCAAGTCATTCTCAAATCCTGGTTCCCAAGAATTTGAGAGTTAAAATTTTGCAGCACGCTCACGACTCTCAGTGTGCTGGACACATGGGTTTTTCCCGTACTAAGTCAAGAGTCCTTGCGGCTTTCTTTTGGCCATTGGTAAACAAGGACATACGTATTTATTGTCGATCTTGTAAAGTATGTCAGGAAGTTAAATCCAAAGGTCCACGGCATGCTGCACCCATTCAGGCGGCGGACATTCCTATTCGGCCGTTCCAAAAAATGGCTATAGACATTATTGGTCCATTTAAGATCAAGTCTGCCAGAGGACATCAGTTTATCTTGACGTGTGTTGATATGTGCACACGTTGGCCAGAGGCTATTCCTCTGAAGAGCATTACTACTGCTGATATTGCAGATGCTCTTTGGCTTATATTTTCTCGTCTGGGGTTCCCCGGAGAGATATTGTCAGACCATGGCACCCAACTAATATCAGATACCATGTCTCAAGTAATGTCTACCCTGCAGATAGATAGATCTTTAAGTAGTATCTACCATCCAATGTCTAATGGTATGGTCGAACGCCTTAATAGAACACTTAAAAACTTACTGGGGAAGATAACTGAGGATCATCCTCAAGACTGGGACAGAGTTTTACCTGCGGCCCTCTTCGCTTACAGAGAGGTACCCAATGAACATACGGGATTTTCTCCCTTTGAACTCGTCTTTGGCGCGCGTCCGCGTGGCCCTATGTCGTTGCTTCACGATCTCATAACATCTGACAATATTGACGATGACACAAAGTCATCCTACGAATATGTCATCGCGTTGAGACAAAAAATTATCGAAGCATGCAAATTAGCAACTTCTTCTTCTGAATTTGCGAAACAGAAGGCAAGGCAATTTGCCAATAAGAAGAGATGCTTACGACAACTTTGTCCTGGTGACAAAGCATTTGTATTACTACCTTGTAGGGAAAACAGATTACTTATTTCTTGGAAAGGTCCGTACGATATAATATCGAAAATTTCCGATGTCGACTATATTGTCGATATTGATGGGAAGCATAAAACCTTCCACATCAATATGCTTACTGAATTCCATGAACGTCCGGATTATTTGCAACCCATTTTCCAAGCAACGGACAATTCTCCAGTACAACATGGTCATTACTCATCACTGTCCGTGATACAGGATGAGGAAACAAGTTTTTCAGATGTAAATCTTCCTCTTCCAATGATCCCACTTCATTCCAGTGAATCATGGAAGAACGTTACTGTCTCTCCTGATTTGTCTCTAGGAGAACAGCGACAAGTTTCAACTATGTTGCAAACATTTCAGGATGTACTCACTGACATCCCTGGACAAACGAATGTCATTCAACATGACATTGTTCTAACTGACCATACTCCTATTAGGGTTAGACCTTATCCTATACCTATACATTTTCAAGCACAGGTCGAGAAAGAGTTGGATGAGATGATAGATTTGAAAATAATCGAACCATCCACCTCTGCATATTCTTCGCCGATGGTTATTGTGCGTAAAAAAGACAATAACATACGTCTTTGCGTTGACTATCGAAAATTGAATCAAGTAACGAAGTTCGATGCCGAACCTATGCCTTTACTGGAAGAGCTACTTACTCGACTCTCCAAATCTCATTTTTTCACTAAACTTGATTTGTCTAAAGGATATTGGCAAGTTCCTTTATCTGAACGCGCCAAACCTCTCACGGCTTTTTCAACACCTAGAGGTTTGTTCCAATGGAATTTTATGCCTTTCGGTCTTATGAACGCACCAGCTACGTTCGTACGCATGATGCGCCGAATCCTATCTTATCGGTCAGATGTCATTGCATATCTAGACGACATCTGTCTTTTCAGCGATACTTGGGAAGATCACTATTCAGGGTTAGATGAATTGCTGTCTACTTTGCGTGAGCACAACCTGACAGCGAAACCCTCTAAAGCCTATATTGGTTTTAGCGAAATTTCTTTCCTAGGCCACCGAGTTGGTCATGGTTTCCTAAAGACAGAGGACCATAATACTAGTAAGATACTTAACATCTCAATCCCTAAGACTAAAAAACAGGTGAGAAGTCTGTTAGGTCTTATTCAATTTTATGGCAGATTCATTCAGAATCTATCCTCTATCATGGCACCTCTCTCAACACTTCTAAAGAAAGGTTCGCCTAATGTGGTCCACTGGTCTCAGGAATGCCAATGCTCTCTGGATAAGATTAAAACACTGTTTTCAACACCACCTATTTTAGTGCTACCCACTAAAGATAAGACATTCGTTCTTCGTAGTGACGCTTCATCCACTGGGATTGGAGCGGCACTAATGCAAGAGTACTCTGGAACTCTGCATCCTGTAATGTATATTTCCAGAAAACTTAATGCGGCAGAAAGGAATTATTCGGTTTTAGACCGTGAGCTATTAGCTATGGTTTGGTCGATCCTCAAACTACAGAGATTCCTTCTAGGCGCACATTTCATAGTAGAAACCGACCAAAAAGCTCTTACTGCTATACAGAGTAAGAATTTGAAGAGCTCGAGGTCTACTCGATATGCAATTGCTCTTCAACCTTTTCATTTCTCTGTGCGAGCTATTCGTGGATCAGATAATGTGATGGCAGACATTCTGTCAAGATGCCCACATGATTCCACATAACTATTAGGGCTTAGACTTCTTGATATGTCTAGTTCTATAGTAGTTCCTTTTCTATATCATGATAGATACACATTTGGAATTTAATAATATAATGATTGTATCACTACATAGCGGTTCATGGATGTTTATTCACCGCTGTGCTTTGATGATTTTTTCTTCATAAATTATAAATTTAAGATATCTAATACGAAATGATGATATGAATTTTTTAGGCATTGTGTAATTGCCAGAATTGTATTATACTTTGATGACACCTTCCTGGAAAAATATACTTGTAGAGAAATAATTTCTCTCAGTTTATGAGACACATTCTCACCAGTCGCTCCATAAGTCGACTTAGCCTCATATTAGGCGTTATAGGTATTCCTGATATTTTCATCTGCGCATTATTCATGCGTTGTGAGCCTATTGTACGTTGCTCCTAGATGTATTTCAAAAAAAAAAAAAAATGTTCCATTTTTTTTTTTCCCGGGAGGTGTGGTAAGACTGTTACGTGCAGTCTTTGATATCTTACAATATTATACATAGGTAATTTTTTTGTGCTTAAGGGAAAGTCATTATTGAGTTACTTCCCTTGAAAGTTGTGCCATCTCTTCGATCAAACTCCGCGGATAAATCCATTTTACTGCGATTTATTCGTTGTTTGGGTAATAATAGATTGTTCTTGCTTCAGAATATCTATGGCCTGAATTTATGTGTATTGTTTGTCTGAGTAGGACGAGTCTGTCTTATATCTGTATATCTTTACATATCTAAGTCGAACTATATGTTCTGTTGTCTCTAGAGAGGTCAAAGGCTATTCGGCGGATGTGTCGCTAGAGTGTGGTGTGATTTGGCTTCGTCCTGATAGGGACTGTGTGTTTCCTATGTCGGCCTGTCGCCGGGAAAAAGTGATCTCAGTATTTGTGGGGAAAGTGATAGTCGTCTAGACCTATCGTGTATGCTTTACCCCAGTGTTTATTCATATTGCCAAGGAATGGCAGTTCCATATTTCCTCTACCAAGGTAATCAAAGACACTCTTATGAACTCTCGATCGAAGCCACCATTTTCGATAGTTACGATTTGAATGTCTAAGAGAATATATTTGACTCGATGAAAACGACTTCGATTCCTAGCAGCACTATATTCTGTAGAATGCAGTCAATTGTTCATGATCAAATCTACAGAGCAATGCAATGTTTTATGAATGACTAACTTTAGGACAGATTCATTATCTGCATCCAAACGTGAGTGACAGTTCACGAGTGAAGCCATCTTGGAACCAAAACATGTAGCGACTTTCAAGAAGAGAAAGGGGATGCCCGTATTATCGCTTGTTTAGTCCAGAGATCACTGCTACACATGAGAACCCTTTATCAGCGGTTCAATATTATTATATGAAAAAAATATGTGCTGAACATTATGTTGAAGAATCGTCGCTAAACGAGATTAGGTTTAGAAGCCATCTGAAATATTGTTTATAAGCTGACGTGCTCAGTCAGTGAAGTCAGATGATTTATATGTATGGGCGATGCTGAGGGCTTGGCTACTGACAGTCCATTATAATATTAATCTACATGAGTGCCCATGTAACATAACATTGCAGGACCATTTATCCATTGTACTATGATGTATTATGCCAACCTGTGATTTGTCACTATCTGTGCTGTCGAGTGTGTACGTCCAATTAAACTTTAGAAAAGGTACACAGTCGTTGGTGTCGATGACTTCCAGTCATACATGAGTGTGAGAAAAGAACATTTGTCAACAACACGAACCCTTATCATCATTCGCACATTGTACACTCAATCCATGTCTACACACCACTGCGTAGGTCAAGTTGACATTCCATACACTACAGTGGAGCAAACAACACCATAGAGATCTTATCAACTGATGATGATGATGATGTCTGCTTCCATCCACTTATATCTATCTTTTGGTGGATATCATTAACGGGAATAAAAATCCAACATTATCAACCTTATCACACAAGAACAGCTATGCTATGGACCCCTGAAGGAAAACGAAAGAGAGGCTGACCAAAAACAACTTGGCGGAGGACTGTGAAGGCTGAGATGCAAAGAATGAACCAGAGTTGGGGCACTGTACGAAGGATGGCCACCGACCGAGCAAAGTGGAATCAATTTGTTGCTGCCCTACAAGACGCCACCAGTCGTGATGGCCACTGACTGCTTTGACGGTCGGCGGCTAAGGATCAAAGAAGAAGTTGATAATTAGATAGACACACAAGATATTCTGAGCTACAGAACTCTGTGTACACAGAATAAATGTGACAATATCATGTTTGTTTGTGTATTTAATTAGACACACAAGATATTCTGAGCTACAGAACTCTTCATATTTTATGTTACATGAAAAAAAATTTGGTCATGTTAGTAGTTTTGTAAAGTGATTATGTATACATTTTATTTGCACAGATTTCTATATGCTGCTGAGATTTCATGATGACAGTTTTTGATGCATATATTTATTTGTTTCATGTGATGCACACATTTCTTGGAGTATATTTGGAATCTGTTTAGAACTGTGGGCTATCTTGCAGTACCATATGTCTAATTAATGTACATCCCTAGTGTTTGATAACATCTGCCAATGCTACTTATCTTATTAATGTACATCTTCAGCATATTGTAGCATCTTGCAGTTCAACCTATCTTATCATTGTACATAATCAGCATATTTGGGCATCTTGCATTTCTACTTTGCTTATCTTATCACTGTACATCCTCAGCATATTTGGGCATCTTGATGCATATATTTATTTGTTTCATGTGGTGCACACATTTCTTGGAGTATATTTGGAATCTGTTTAGAACTGTGGGCTATCTTGCAGTACCATATGTCTAATTAATGTACATTCCTAGTGTTTGATAACATCTGCCAATGCTACTTATCTTATTAATGTTCATCCTTAGCATATTGTAGCATCTTGCAGTTCAACCTATCTTATCATTGTACATAATCAGCAGATTTGGGCATCCTGCATTTCTACTTTGCTTATCTTATCACTGTACATCCTCAACATATTTGGGCATCTTGCAGTTCTGCTTATCTTATTAATGTACATCCTCAGCATATTGTAGCATCTTGCAATTCTACTTATCTTATTAATGTACATCTTCAGTATATTTGGGCATCTTGCGATTCTACTTATCTTATCAATGCACATCCTCAGCATATTGTAGCACCTTGCAGTTCTACTTTACTTATCTTATTAATGTACATCCGCAACATATTTGGGCATTCTGCAGTTCTACTTATCTTATCACTGTACATCCTCAACATATTTGGGCATCCTGCAGTTCTACTTATCTTATCAATGCACATCCTCAGCATATTGTAGCACCTTGCAGTTCTACTTTACTTATCTTATTAACTCTTTCAGTCCCAAGCAAAAAAGTGGGTTTGGCCCAAGCAAAAATGGCCACCCCAGTGCGTTTTTATTGTTGTTGTTTGGAAATAATTTTTTAAAATGTTCATATGCATAAATAACTTTGTTGTTGTATATGAAACTGAAGGTAATTGGATGTACTTTACTCTTGTGCTACAAGTATAAAAGCTTTCATTGAAAAATGATTAGTTATTCAAGGTAAAATGGAGGATATACGCTTAAAAAAATGATTAGTTATTCAAGGTAAAATGGAGGATATGCGCTTCAAAAAATCGCTTTAAGAATCTAAAATAAATATCTCAAAACAGAAACACGTTCACTCTTAAACACGTGCGGTATTTAAAAGAATGTACTTGCAGTCGGAAATGACTTTGTGGGTAGTTATAATTAGAAACAGTCTCAAACAGAGGCACATATACTAAAGGCTTTTTAAAGTCGATTGGGCCAAGCGCGTCTAACCCCTGAGCCTTTATAAAGTCGATTGGGACTTAAAGAGTTAATGTACATCCTCAGAGTTTAGTAGCATCTTGTAGATCTATAAATACATTTCTATTAAACTATGTGACATCAAGAAATGAGTCACGTAGCTCTTGGTTATTAGAGCCCCATAGTGGATGACTTGTCTCTTGTCTGACTGTGAAATAGTTAACATACCTAATTATTGTTGTGACTGCCAGTGTCAGCTGTTATTCCAAGACACAATCTAATGCCATGACCACTGATTGTTTATTCTGTCCAGGAAGTAGAACCAATGGGCAGAGAGAGTGACCATATCCACATTGTGGCCCTGACCAAAGCTCTGCAGGTTCCCACCTGTGTGGAGTACATGGACCGGGAGGGTGACACCTGCAACTCTTTCACCTTTAACCCTAATGAAGGAACAGATGCAGCCAGTGCCAAACCAATCCTGACTCTCCTCTACAGGCCTGGCCATTATGACATTCTCTACCCGTTGTGAACATCTGATTCCTTCTGGTGGTTGATCAATTCACACACACATCATTACACCATTACTGTACCGTACCAGACTATAGCCATGCATTCACATAATTAATTATAACTTGATATACATTGGACATTAAGAAATTAACCATTACTGGACTTTACATTGAATATTAACCATTACTGTACCATTACAGACTACAGCCCTACATACACGTCATTAACTTGACACTAGTTTGAGCTTAACAAGGTTGTCAGGTTATAGAGTGTATGAATATTGTCTCTTTACTTGATTGTCATTCTGAACTGAAAGGTCATATCATGTTCTTTTCTTGATCATTTTATTTGATTATCAGATCTAGTTAACGGGTGGTGAACTGTCTAGATGTGTATCATTTAATTGCCTGGCCCAGCTGTCAGGTGATGAAATATTTAGATATGTAGAACAACTCTTTCTGACCAATCCAATGACATTTTCATCACATTTTCCTTCACTTATGATTCTTTTTAAATTTTCTTTTTTTTTGTATGTGAGCAAGAGAGAATTGTCTGAAGTGAGTATCAGCTTGAGTATACATGACCAGAAGCTCAATGACTGCAAAGCTTGCTATTTTGTCACTTCCTGAAACTTTTTTGTTGTCGGTGATGATGCATTTTGTTGTTGGTGATGATGCATTTTGTTGTTTAATAACATTTTAAAAAATGACAAGCGCTTTTGTTTTGTCTGTGGGTGTTAGAGACATTTGTTTGATTCAGCTTTGTTGATACATGCATGTCGTCTGTGGGTGCTAAGAGACATTTGTATCATTCAGCTTTGTTGGTACACACACATGTTGTCTGTGGGTGCTAGAGACATTTGTTTGATTCAGCTTTCTTGGTACATGCAAGTTGTCTGGGGGTGCTACGAGACATTTGTTTGATTCAGCTTTGTTGGTACATGCATGTTGTCTGTGGGTGCTAGAGACATTTGTTTAATTCAGCTTTCTTGGTACATGCATGTTGTCTGGGGGTGCAAGAGACATTTGTTTTATTCAGCTTTCTTGGTACATGCATGTTGTCTGTGGGTGCTAGAGACATTTGTTTAATTCAGCTTTCTTGGTACATGCAAGTTGTCTGTGGGTGCAAGAGACATTTGTTTGATTCAGCTTTCTTGGTACATGCATGTTGTCTGTGGGTGCTAGAGACATTTGTATCATTCAGCTTTGTTGGTACACACACGTTGTCTGTGGGTGCTAGAGACATTTGTTTGATTCAATTTTGTTGGTACACACACAAGTTTTCTGTGGGTGCTAGAGACATTTGTTTGATTCAGCTTTGTTGCTACATGCATGATGTCTGTGGGCGCTAATAGACATTTGTATGATTCAGCTTTGTTGGTACACACACATGTTGTCTGTGGGTGCTAGAGACATTTGTATGATTCAGCTTTGTTGGTACACACACATGTTGTCTGTGGGTGCTAGAGACATTTGTATGATTCAGCTTTGTTGCTACATGCATGATGTCTGTGGGCGCTAAGACACATTTGTATGATTCAGCTTTGTTGGTACACACACATGTTGTCTGTGGGTGCTAGAGACATTTGTATGATTCAGCTTTGTTGGTACACACACATGTTGTCTGTGGGTGCTAGAGACATTTGTATGATTCAGCTTTGTTGGTACACACACATGTTGTCTATGGGTGCTAAGAGACATTTGTATCATTCAGCTTTATTGGTACACTCACATGTTGTCTATTGGTGCTAAGAGACATTTTTATGATGGAGCTTTGTTGGTACACACACATGTTGTCTGTGGGTGCTAAGAGACATTTGTATAATTCAGCTTTGTTGGTACACACACATGTTGTCTGGGGGTGCGAAGAGACATTTGTATGATTCAGCTTTGTTGGTACATGCATGTTGTCTGGGGGTGCTAGAGACATTTGTATAATTCAGCTTTGTTGGTACACACACATGTTGCCTGTGTCAGTGCAAAGAGACATTTGTATCATTCAGCTTTGTTGGTACACACACATGTTGTCTGTGGGTGCTAAGAGACATTTGTATGATTCAGTTTTGTTGGTACACACTGTTACCGCTGTACTTTCTGGTAGGAATGACTTATGCGAACGTTTTGTGTGGGCCGTCGCTTCGTCATAAAAATGAAGACAGGACAAAATGCAACGGTAATGACGGGGTCGTATGGCTGACCAACTGGTAAATAATAAATCCTTGACCCTTGGTTGGATATGAATGACAAGTCGATTTATTATAATACGACGTTGACATCATTGACAAGAACAGTTCATAATATAGTTTGACAGCAAATATGTTGGCCTATCTCATAATCGACTTGGACTTTGATTGACTTCGCCGGCCGTTACAATACGAAGGTCAGCGGAAGTTCTTTGGCCACTAAGTAGTATGATGCATGGATTTACGAAACAACCATGTTAAAAAGCATGAGCATAAATATATATTCAATGACGATCTAACGACCTCTCCAAGCGTTGTATTGACGCACTAACAATCGACACCGCTGGTCGATTGAAGCTCTGCAATGACACTGTGCTGGAGGGTACTATATCTGAGGCATGATATAGTTATGAGCCGATTATGGCTGAAAATTCATAGTATAATCTTCTTGGCACGTTGGGCACAAGGAACAATATTATCATCTCACAGATGATCATAAAATAAATCAAGGCCATGTCCTCCCTAGACTTGGAATAAGATCCTGGCCAAAATAACGTCTATTCTTGACGACGGATATAATAATTTGCCCCATGTACGTATGTTGAATAGCAACAAATCACCGCGACAAATCACGTCATAACCGTTCAATAATAGTGCAGGGTCGTACGCAAATACTTAAACATACAATTAACTTAGATGTGCTCACACGTGTGTCTATAAAATACTAGACATTTGTATAATTCAGCTTTGTTGGTACACACACATGTTGTCTGGGTGCTAAGAGACATTTGTATAATTCAGCTTTGTTGTTACACACACATGTTGTCTGTGAGTGCTAAGAGACATTTGTATGATTCAGCTTTGTTGGTACACACACATGTTGTCTGTGAGTGCTAAGAGATGAGTCAGCTGTGTTGGTACACACACATGTTGTCTGTGGGTGCTAAGAGATGATTCAGCTTTATTGGTACACACACGTTGTCTGTGGGTGCTAAGAGATGATTCAGCTTTGTTGGTACACACATGTTGTCTGTGGGTGCTAAGAGATGATTCAGCTGTGTTGGTACACACGCATGTTGTCTGTGGGTGCTAAGAGATGAGTCAGCTGTGTTGGTACACACACATGTTGTCTGTGGGTGCTAAGAGACGAGTCAGTTGTGTTGGTACACACACATGTTGTCTGTGGGTGCTAAGAGATGAGTCAGCTGTGTTGGTACACACACATGTTGTCTGTGGGTGCTAAGAGACGAGTCAGCTGTGTTGGTACACACACATGTTGTCTGTGGGTGCTAAGAGATGAGTCAGCTGTGTTGGTACACACACATGTTGTCTGTGGGTGCTAAGAGACGAGTCAGCTGACACATGTTGTCTGTGGGTGCCAAGAGACATGTCAGTTGTGTTGGTACACACACATGTTGTCTGTGGGTGCTAAGAGATGAGTCAGCTGTGTTGGTACACACACATGTTGTCTGTGGGTGCTAAGAGATGAGTCAGCTGTGTTGGTACACACACGTTGTCTGTGGGGGCTAAGAGACAAGTCAGCTGTGTTGGTACACACATGTTGTCTGTGGGTGCTAAGAGACGAGTCAGCTGTGTTGGTACACACACACATGTTGTCTGTGGGTGCTAAGAGATGAGTCAGCTGTGTTGGTACACATACATGTTGTCTGTGGGTGCTAAGAGACGAGTCAGTTGTGTTGGTACACACACATTTATGGGCACAACTTTCAGGTCAGAATATTCCTGTGATGAGCCACAGAGAGAATAGGCTACTGCTCCCACCAGCATGTTGTAACTGGGACTAACAACCTGGACCATGTAAGTCAACCTGCTACAGAGGTGAGTGCTGCAAGAGCTTTATGAATGGTTCAGGGTTAACTATAGGGGGTGGCCCTATGCTCTATAGGGAGCAAACAAGAGAAATGAATGAAAGACAAGGACATGTTTGTAGCAGGTCTTGTCTTTCACTGTATGATCTATTTCTAAGTCTTGTGTGGTTGAAGTGGTATGACAAGGCCATGTTTGTAGCAGTCTGGAGGCCTTGTCTTTGACATATTGTCTACTTCTAAATCTTGTGTTGCTGAAGTGGTATGACCAGATGATCGTCGGTGTGGAACTGAGGACGAGAACCAGGGAAACAAGATGTGAGGAACAGATACTGGCGTTGGATAGGACACACATTGAGGAAACATTGTTGTAGCATTACAAGACACTGTTTGTTGTAGCATTACAAGACACTTGTAGCATTACAAGACACTGTTTGTAGTAGCATTACAAGACACTGTTTGTTGTAGCATTACAAGACACTGTTTGTTGTAGCATTACAAAACACTGTTTGTCGTAGCATTACAAGACACTGTTTGTCGTAGCATTACAAGACACTGTTGTAGCATTACAAGACACTGTTTGTTGTAGCATTACAAGACACTGTTTGTTGTAGCATTACAAGACACTTGTAGCATTACAAGACACTGTTTGTTGTAGCATTACAAGACACTGTTTGTTGTAGCATTACAAGACACTGTTTGTCGTAGCATTACAAGACACTGTTTGTCGTAGCATTACAAGACACTGTTTGTCGTAGCATTACAAGACACTGTTTGTCGTAGCATTACAAGACACTGTTTGTCGTAGCATTACAAGACACTGTTTGTCGTAGCATTACAAGACACTGTTTGTCATAGCATTACAAGACACTGTTGTAGCATTACAAGACACTGTTTGTTGTAGCATTACAAGACACTGTTTGTTGTAGCATTACAAGACACTGTTTGTTGTAGCATTACAAGACACTGTTTGTCGTAGCATTACAAGACACTGTTTGTCGTAGCATTACAAGACGCTGTTTGTCATAGCATTACAAGACACTGTTGTAGCATTACAAGACACTGTTTGTTGTAGCATTACAAGACACTGTTTGTTGTAGCATTACAAGACACTGTTTGTCGTAGCATTACAAGACACTGTTTGTCGTAGCATTACAAGACACTTGTAGCATTACAAGACACTGTTTGTAGTAGCATTACAAGACACTGTTTGTTGTAGCATTACAAGACACTGTTTGTTGTAGCATTACAAGACTTTTTGTTGTAGCATTTCAAGACACTGTTTGTTGTAGCATTACAAGACACTGTTTGTTGTAGCATTACAAGACACTGTTTGTTGTAGCATTACAAGACACTGTTTGTTGTAGCATTACAAGACACTGTTTGTTGTAGCATTACAAGACTGTTTGTTGTAGCATTACAAGACACTGTTTGTTGTAGCATTACAAGACACTGTTTGTTGTAGCATTACAAGACACTGTTTGTTGTAGCATTACCCCAGGATAAGAGAATTACAAACACAGGGAACAGAATTGGTGAACGAACGAACGAACGAACGAAATCTTTATTTCATCAGGGTAAAGAAATAGGCATAATTGCCTTTTTACATTTCTGCCCTGCAATACAATTTTCAGTGTGTTAAAAATTAAAATATTAACAACTTCAGACAGGATCAATTAATATTATCATCACAATCAGAAACTTAGCTCAGACAAGTACATTTACTCATAGTCATTCACGCACAGAGAGAGAGAGAGAGAGAGAGAGAGAGAGAGAGAGGTCAGGCAATAGAGCTACTTAATATAAAAAATTCAATTTAAAATGAAAATATTACAATGACAGTTAAATGCTCGTGGAAACGTTGAAATATCTGAAACAGAATTGTCGTTAAATGTGTGTACAAGATTTCATGACATGTGAATGCAGATGTCTTTTGAATGTGGTGTAATTATCAGTTTTGACAGACTTGGGTAGAGAATTCCATGCTAAACCACCTGCATAACTAAAACAACTTCGGAAGAGGTCAGTTCGAGGTTTTGAAAGGTCCAAAAGTAGGTCGCCACGTATAAAATATGAGCAGTATTTATATCGAAAGAACTTTTGCAAGTATGAAGGCGTTCTGCCGTGTAAAATTTGATGCACAAATAGGAGATCTTGGAAAAAGAAGAATTTTTTAAGAGGAAGAACATTCAGCTGTGAAAATAGCTGAGCACTGGGAATGTTAACATTCAGGCAAACAAGTCGTAGCGCCCTTTTATGTAGGGATTCTAGGCGTTTCAAAAATGACAAGCCACAGCGACTCCAGATATTTGAGCAATAAGAAAGGTGACTTTGAATATGTGCATAATAGAATATAAGTCTAGAGTGCGGACATAAAAAATGTTTAATTTTTGAGAGTTGAAACAATTTTTGTGAGATCTTGTTTGCGATGAAATGGACATGTGACTTCCAGATTAGTGACTGGTCGATGACCACACCCAACAGGCTGTGGTCCGTAACTTGCTTAATACGTTCTCCATCTAGAGATAAAGATAACGTATTTGGTTGACAGTGCAGAATCTTTTGGCGGGTTGAGATAATCAAAGATTGAGTTTTGTTTTTTATTAATGTACATACTATTAGTAGTGCACCAATCTTGTACAATGTCCAGGTGATCCTGTAAAAGAGACTGAACAGTGTTAATGTCTGTGCCAGCTACTGTTACTGTGGTATCATCAGCAAACATAAGACAATCGTCATGTGGCAATGACAAGGGCAGGTCATTGATGAAGATGCTGAAGAGTAAGGGTCCTAGTATCGAGCCCTGCGGGACACCCATTGTAGTGGTGTATGATTTAGAGAGCACATTATTGTATAAGACTCGTTGTGTTCTGTTTTCAAGGAATGATTTTATTAATGTGATCACTTGTGGATGAAATTTGTACACCGCAAGCTTTTGTATTAGCAACGAGTGGTCAATTGTGTCAAATGCTTTGTAAAGGTCGATTAATAACACTCCATTTATTTTTTCGCAGTTGATATTAGAATGCCAGATTTCGGTAATCTTAGTCAACAAGGATTGACAAGAGTGTTTGGGTCGAAATCCAGATTGGTTTTCATGTATAAGATTGTAGCTGTTCAGTGAGGAAAGAATATGTTTATACATGTGTCGTTCAAGAGGTTTAGTTATGACTGATAGTAGGGAAATCGGCCGGTAGTTTGTGACGACATTACTATCACCTTTTTTAGGTACTGGTACCACTAAGCCTGTTTTCAGTCGTTGAGGAAACACTTTCTTTGTGAGGCACAGATTGTAAATGTAAGTGAGTGAGTCGCATACAACAGGCTCTGCAATCTGAAGTATCCTCGAAGATATTCCATCTTCACCGCACAGACATGGAAGGAAAGTCATTGAACATATGGCACAGGACAGGAACACCTCTACTCCACAGGCAACTCAAGGAGAACAGAATCTTCTGTGTAGGAAAACAAACACGTATGAAACAAAAAAGTAGGATTTTGATACAATCTGGAATACAAGAACATTATGATATTAAAAAAGAGTTTAATATTTGGATATAGTTGGGAATGGAAAGCAGTGCAAAAAAACTACAGTAAAACTAATCAGTCAAAGTTGCTTCACACCGCAAAGCAAAATCGAACATTGCGTCTCACTTCCCACATATTGCCATATTATATTAAATGTTGAATAATGTCTTTTTCCCCCAAGATATAAAGTTGATTCTTTTCTTGATTAATGACTCGAATTCTTGCAGTCAACATTTCATGTTCTATTCTTGTTCATGGGTTTTTATCAGCAGGCACAAGTAGTCTAAGGTTTAGATTTAAACAGTAATGTACAGCCGGACATGGCAGTTAACATTCCTGGAGTAAACCTTCAAAATGTTTAGCTGGCGATAATTTAAATATTTATTCACAACACAGTGGGTGAACAAGGATTGAAGAATTCCAGTCATTAATCAAGAAAAGAATCAACTTTATATCTTGGAAAAATACATTACCGGGTATTCAGTGAACTCCGCCTATGCCGGTCCCAAGCCCGGATGAAAAAGGAGGAGGGCGGCCTGCATGGAGGCCGTAAGGAGGCAGCCCCTCCACCATGCAAAGGCACAACAGGCCAATCACCTGTTTGTCTTAAACTATGATTACAAGCAATATAAGAGAGAAAACTGGACTGATTCTAAAGGCGACGAACTGGAACGGACTACGGACTACGACTTATGGAACATGGAACACAAGAAGTATAAATGGGAAAGAAGAGGAGCTGATGGAAGAGATGAGAAAAGCAAAACTAGAAATCCTGGCTATTACCGAAACAAAGAAAAAGGGACAAGGAGTCATGGATCTCGATGGCAACACTCTGCTATACAGTGAAAGAGCTGGAGAAGAGAGGGATGGTCATAAGCAGCTCTAAGACAAAATCCATGGTGATATCACGAGAAGAAAGAAAACATTAGATTAAGTTGGGAGAACAGGTCCTGTAGCAGGTCGACCACTTTAAATATCTCGGAGCTATTATAGACCGAAAGGGGGGCATCAAAGAAGAGTTGGGAGACTTTATCAGGCCATAAATCGAGGATTTCTCAGCAAGAAAGAGGTTGGTAAGAAAACAAAGATGGCTGTATACCGCTCCACCTATGTCCCAGTCTTGACATATGGATGCGAGTCATGGGCAATGACTACAACCCACAAAAGCCAGATCCAAACCTCAGAAATGAGGTATCTGAGGAAGGTGGTTGAAGTAACAAGAAGAGACATGGTCCGCAACCAGACGATACGTCAAGGCCTAAAATCCCACCCGCTGCAGACCCAAATAGAACAGTCTCAACTAAGCTGGTTTGGCCATGTCTGCAGAATGGGAGAAGATCGGCTACCACGACAAGCATGGGAAACAAAGAGCCAGGGATCCAGACCTCCAGGACGACCCAGAGTTCGCTGGGAGGACAACATTAGACAATCTTTGAAGGACCGAGGACTAGAATGGAACCAGGCCAGGAAGAAGACAGCTGATAGAATAGTCTGGCGCTCTCTCTTCCAAACCTCTACACCTCACGGTAGAAGGGGAACGACTAAGTAAGTATTCAGTGTTTAATATAATATGGCAATATCTGGCAAGTGAGATGAATTGCACAATTTTCAACAACCGGGCTCTCAACAGATATAAAAAATGAGACAAAATATGAACTGAAACAGTTTGTCAGAGTAACAATGTCTACATCAGATAGTGACAACAAATGTGGGAATGTGAAGTAACATGACTTACTGCTGTTGTTATATCTAAGTCATTATGTTTGGAACATGAGAGCTGTACACTTCCTGGTAGGAGACATTCTGTCTACAAGCTTGTAGATAAAAAGTCGGTAATCTCAGCTCGAAACAAAATGTTTATTCAACATTTTATTAAATATGGTTGAAAAAATTATCTTGATATTACATCATAACAATATTTAATATGAAAAATGGCTGCACATCATAACATGTCAGGTTACACATACACAAAAAAAGTTTGAATACATAAATACATAAAGAAATCAAGTGACAACTCCTCATTATATAATAAGATATGAGGTGTACATGTAAAGACATGCTGTAGACATTCATTTTATTCAGTTGACTTTTTATTTGTCTCGAGTATCACAGGTCACAGCCACAACTGTTGGACTCTTGTGTGCAAGAAGTCTGTTTTGGTTTCTGTAGCATCAGGTTTTACGTCTTGAGGTTACCACCATGCCCAGCCTGACCATCAGTCACCTCTTATGACAACCTTGAGACAGTAGTGGTCCAAGTGTGGGTTCTAGAGCCTGACCATCAGTCACCTCTTATGACATCCTTGAGGCAGTAGTGGTCCATGTTAACGTGTGGGTTCTAGAGCCTGATACTGGACTTAAAAGAACAGGACAACTACTCTCTAGCATGTCATAAAGGGCAACCAAACCAGTTTGTGCAGCGTGCTAGCAAAGTCATCATGGGCAGTTGATTGCTGCAGAAGCCATAACTGCAAGAGTACATGAAATACTTTTAGTGCAGCAGAGAGGTCAACAAGAGTTCATGCTCCTTAAGCAGAGAGGTCAGCAAGAGTTCATGCTCCTTAAGCAGAGAGGTCAACAAGAGTTCATGCTCCTTACAGAGTAAGAAGAGGGGAGGAGATATTTGTAATTGAATATCTTGTAACATTTAACACCCCCACCCTTCAACGTATTTGTATCAAATGTTATTTCTGATGAGTGGGCATGTCAAGTGGTCAGGTTTTAGGATCTCCATTATTGCTGACATTAGCTTTCAGGCAGATTGTCAGCTCTATTTGTCAAACATTCTTTGTCCTCAAAAGCTATGCCAGTTGATATAGGGGATCATGTCTCTCTACAACTCCCGTTTCTACTGTTTGTGAATGTTGTTGTTAACTGTACATAAGTATCTTCTGTCTCTTTGTTCCAGCAGTTGTTGTTGTTGTTTCTGCTGCAGATATCACTACATGACTTTGACTTTGGGCCGAAGGGCAAGAGCCCAAGCGCTGCTGAATTAATAACAACAGCAGCAGTTTTTTCCTGTTGTCACAATATATTCTAATTTAACTTTTCTAAAAACCTGACCAAAAAAAAAAAAAGAAGAAGACATTTGTTTTGACATTCTTCTGTAAAACCACATCTCTGTCATCTCCAGATATCAAACGATGTATCTGAAATAAAATGCTGTCTGTGAACTTTAACCTTTGTGGGGCATTAAGTGATGTCTGCAGTATTTGATCCATAAGACTAGATATTAAAGCTAGTCC
This sequence comes from Oreohelix idahoensis, assembly GCA_024509875.1. NCBI lineage: Eukaryota > Metazoa > Mollusca > Gastropoda > Stylommatophora > Oreohelicidae > Oreohelix > Oreohelix idahoensis. Next base: position 147,834 of record JAMPIV010018826.1, read on the forward strand.
AGCTCTGATTGGATCAGGCCTGTAAGTCTATTCTATTCTAGTCTTCAACTTAAAAAAAAAAAAAAAGAATATTGTTAAAACAAATGACAGAAATAATATCTTCATCTGTTGTGGTGTTGCTTTCACTAGTTGTCAGGATTGCTCAGCTGAACATGGATTCTTCCATTTAATAATCCAGGATTGTTTGTTGATTGGAATTTAAGAATGCTTCATGAAAGTGTTGGAAGGGTCAGCATGACACGTAGATTTGTTTAGGGGGAGAACTCATCATGAATATCTACATACAGATCTGGGTTCTCCATTCCGATCCTCATCTGGAGGCAGATGTAGTTGTAGAGCTTCCTCCATGCCTCACTCACCTCCTTGGTGTAGCCATCTCCTAGCATTGCAGCTAGACCCACGTTCATAGAAGGCCACATGCGCTGTCAGATAGAAAGTCAAACATAAAACAACAAAATATGGCAGTAGAAAGTGTTGAATGGCATACAATCAAGGACATTTCCTTCCCTCTTTGTTCTGTTTGATATAGGTAGGCACAGCTGACATTAGAGAGATATGTATGACTGTGATGAGAGATTCTTAGAAGTGAGACAGCTTTGAAATATTGGAGCATAAACCTTGTCAGACTGCTGGCCATTGGTCTTGAACTTCTTACTTAGTCATTCCCCTTCTACCATGAGGTGTAGAGGTTTGGAAGAGAGAGTGCCAGACTATCCTATCGGCTGTCTTCCTCCTGGCCTGGTTCCATTCTAGTCCTCGGCCCTTCAAAGATTGTCTAATGTTGTGGTCTTGTACTTAATGTGCTCTGGCAGTGGTGGTTCAGGAATGTTGAGACTACTAATGATTAGTTGATGGGCTTTTGTAACATTCACTCTGGCAGCGAGGCAGTGGCATAATTCGGATGGGTATGGATCAAATCTCCAGAGAGCTCATTCTCTTATTTCTCTGTCGTCTAATATCTTCCTTATTTCGTTCTTTCACACCAGTGCCTGCCATTGACCTATTAACTATCCCTGAAACCAACAAACTTATTTCCTTATTCCTATTCTACTACTGTATAATCTACTAGATGTGAGTATTACTGCCCTTGTCTTGTCTGTTATTCTGCTTGTCACTCCTAGTGGCGGAACACGGGGCCAGCACTGTAGTAGGTTCTATGAAAGCTTGCTAACTCATTCACTCCTTGCAGAGCATGGAGTCAATATACAAGTAGTTTCTTACAGAAATCTTCACCGAGCATATTCTTGATGCCTCTACAGTCTGGTTTCTATGGTAGTTGCTTTTGTGGCAGTGATATTATGATTAATAGATTTTATATATCTTTTCTTTATTCTACACTTGTCTTTTATCTTTCTTTTGCTCTTTTACCTTTCTTTCGCATATGATAGATTGTTAGAAATTCAAACCAACCTGCAAGTCTGGAAGGAAGAGCTGGAGAAGAGAGGGATGGTCATAAGCAGCTCTAAAACAAAATCCATGGTGATATCACGAGAAGAAAGAAAACATCAGATTAAGTTGGGAGAACAGGTCCTGGAGCAGGTCGACCACTTTAAATATCTCGGAGCTATCATAGACCGAAAGGGAGGCATCAAAGAAGAGTTGGCCACTCGAAAAGCAGCGGCTGGGAGACTTTTTCAGGCCATAAATCGTGGATTCCTCAGCAAGAAAGAGGTTGGTAAGAAAACGAAGATGGCTGTATACCGCTCCACCTATGTCCCAGTCTTGACATATGGATGCGAGTCGTGGGCAATGACTACAACCCACAAAAGCCAGATCCAAACCTCAGAAATGAGGTATCTGAGGAAAGTGATTGAAGTAACAAGAAGAGACATGGTCCGCAACCAGACGATCCGTCAAGGCCTAAAATCCCATCCGCTGCAGACCCAAATAGAACAGTCCCAACTAAGATGGTTTGGCCATGTCTGCAGAATGGGAGAAGATCGGCTACCACGACAAGCATGGGAAACAAAGAGCCAGGGATCCAGACCTCCAGGACGACCCAGAGTCCGCTGGGAGGACAACATTAGACAATCTTTGAAGGACCGAGGACTAGAATGGAACCAGGCCAGGAAGAAGACAGCTGATAGAATGGTCTGGCGCTCTCTCTTCCAAACCTCTACACCTCACGGTAGAAGGGGAACGACTAAGTAAGTAAGTAAGTCATTTCCTTTCTAATTTAGCAACACATTTTATTGCGGTTAGCTAAGTTCTTTGATGAGAGATCGAATCTTGTTAATTCATTCTCGACAGGGATAATAAGGAAGACCATTGTCTATCACTTTTCCCTGATCTGTTCGCCTATAAGTTAATTATTCACGGTGAAAGATTTGAGATCAAAGACGAGCTCGCTTATATTGCGTTAAGACCATAGTCTGCAAGCAGAATAGTGTGAATTCTCGAGCGAAGAAAATCTCGAACGGTCTGGTAAATCAGTTACACAAGATCTAAGAGAGACTGTTCGCTCGATTTGCCTGAGTCTGGTTTCGGTTTCAGTGTGAAGAATTCGTTTGATTCGCAGAATGAGCAGGGAATATGTAAATCTGGACGTAGGTGCTAAACGTATTAAGTCTGGGCTAATTTCTTTCATTCCTATATTTAAACCCCAGCAGTTTAGACTTCATTCATTCAGACTCCGCAGTTTCTCTAGACATATCTAGCTTTCTTTCTAGATTACTATATTAAGTATAATCTCAGTTTTCGTTGGAGAATAGTCTTAAGTAGTTCTGTGTGAGGTAATTATATATTGACTAGTATTGTCGAGTGTTTATTGCTAGTTCGAATTATATCTTCACTAGATTTTTGTGCAGAGGGCTTTGCCAGTTAGGCCAGTCATTCTAATTCTCTAAGTTACTGTGTTACAGTGGGTAGCAGAATAAATTATAATTTCTAGCTAAAAACTCATTCAGCTATAAATAAATTTAATTAAATTGCTAGTAACCAGTCAGTTTTATACAGTACATGGGTCAAGCCCAAAATCTACCAGCGGTTTCAGTATATATGAGAATAACCTAGAAGAAACATTTTTGTACTTAAATACGTGGGTGTCCAAGTTACAACCTGTCTGGCATTGTGTTTGCATCCAGAAAGAGACATAGTACCCATCTCATGAACTTTAAGACTAAATGCAGTAACTGGGCCTATCGAGCCAGATTATATTTCTTCTCAAAATCTCATGTACATTCAGCCCCTGTGGCGAGAAAAATTACAAACAGTAACATTTCCGATGTTTGAACAATTGTCGTGTGACCAATAATTTTATATTGAGAGAAGTTACCAACCTGTCATTTCCTAAGTACTGGAAACCTCGAGATTCTGACATTGTGAGTCCATTTAAAATTTATTACCTGAACTGATTCAAGTGACATAAACAGTAATCCTAAAATATAGTTGTAAAGTGAATGCTTTCCGGAACATTGGATGAAACCTGTATCTGCAGAGCTGGGGTTCTCTTTATCAAAAAGAACATGGATTAACGGTGTGTGTGTGTCCTAAAGTTTGCACCTGAAGGTGTAAGACATCAAGTTTGTAGGTAAGAAAGAATGTCAGTGGCCACTGGTGAATGAACAGAGAGAAAGCAGGACTGAGTGATTCCCTTATGGTATAATTTATGCACCCACTTTGTGTTTTTCTTTATGCAAGTTTGTTGCAAATGATGTTTTCCTCTTAGAATAGATTAATATATCAACTCTGTTCTTAACTGTAGAGGGAAATCCTAGACCATAGAGTATAAATCTGTGACTCTTTGGGGGCTATAACTTTTCTGCTAACGGGATCGTGGGCTCAACAGAGGGGGAAAGGATTACACCTATGGGTCTATTCTTTTAGTAATTCTTTAACCTTTGTGTATTTATGTGTGATTGATATTCAAATTTATGGTTGTGGTGAAATTCTTATGATCAATAAAATTTACATAAACTTATTCAAGTGTGTCGGTCAGCTCGTCCAAAAATATCTATATTCCATTGTTATAGTTTTTCACGTCTGTGCGTCTAACTGTCGTCACTTATGTGTGTGTGTATGTGAGTGGTATATATATTCTAGTAGACTGTCTGACTAATCTAGATCTGTTGTAGAGATAGGCTGACCGAGAAAAGCTTCTCAAGTGTCAGGGACAGACTCTATTATTTTCCACCATCTCACTCGTGAAAAATCTATTTCTTATATTATCTCCCACTGAGCTATCACCTGTTCTATTTCTATTCAGAAGGGACCAATCTATGTCTTAATTCCCCTATCACAAATCTACGACAAATGGGGTCTCGTCTAACGGGATTTTGAACTTAGAATAGGAAGACGAGACGACAAATATCAGCTCGTCTGAAGGATTAATTGTCTTTATTCTGAAATAGAGTAAGAGTGTGATATCTTGAGAGTTTTAGTATCTTTAACAATAACTATCCCCTAGACTAACGATCTGTTTATGGGCTTGCTGGCCACACTAATAGTAATTGTTTTTTCGACAGCATTACTGAGTATTATACATTTTGATTTACAGGTTGATTTTGTCGGAAGATATGTTATGTATTGATTATGTAATACTAAACCGCTGGTAGAGTTTGTGATTGTGTAACAATCACCGGGTTTTTGAAGCAGAAGGTGTTTGAGCTAAGCGAAGGAGTGCGTTTTGGACTATTTCGTCCAGTTAATTGCCTCCCTTACCCGATCTGACTTCAGGGGTGAACTTGTAGTGGATTTAAAAATTAAGGGAATTATTTTCTCCTAAAATTTTTGCTATAATTGTTTTGTTTCCACTGTAGCAACTTATTTTTGTTAGTGATTAATCTTAACTACCATTTATTTGGCATAGTCGCTTGCATTTAGAGCCTTTAGAGACATTAATAGCAGCGATAGTTAGATAACTAATATTATAGGAGTAGGTATCCCAGTTAATAGAATATTTATTTTGTTTTATATTTCTCGTAAGTGGTAAGGAACCAGTGTATCCTTTTTCTTCCTTCTTTCTCGAGTAAGTCTCAGTCTCTTATTTACAATGGCAGAGCGTGCAAAGCTTAGGCAGATGCTCAGAGAGAAAGCAAGAGAGGAGGGATTGGAAGGAGAAGAAGCGAAAGCTTTTGTCAGGGACGAACTTGACAGATATGATGCGGAGCAGAAGGAAAAAGCAGCCGAAGCTAGAGAGCAGAAGAAGATGGATGAGGAAATGGAAATTCGCAGGGTGAACGAAAGAGAGAAGGAGAGACAGCATGAGGAAAGAGAGAAGGAGAGACAGCATGAGGAAAGAGAGAAGGAGAGACAGCATGAGAAAAGAGAAACAGCATGAGTTGGCTCTTAAAGCTCTAGAAGTCCAAAGTCGTGGTGCTGCTTCTACCTCCAGCAATGGAGAGTCTTCTCCTCATTCTTCCTTAACTGATCCTTCTAACACTCAATCTCCTCAACTCACTGCTATGTCTTTCACTCTAGAATCTTTCCCTTGTCCTAATGAGAAGATTGACTCGTGGCTAGAAAAAAATTGAGAAAATGGCAATTCTGTACAGTTTAGAGAGGTCGCGTTGGTTTATGAATCTTTCCCAGGCCCTAAAAGGGCCTGCTTACGATGTGTATGCAAAACTGGAAAGCACCCAACAAGACAATTACGACGTGTTGACGAAAGCTTTGCTTGAATGGTTTGAAATGAACGTTCGCAAATTTTTGCAACTGTTCCGGAACAGCAGGAAGGAGAATTCTGAAACTTTTCAGCAGTTCTCTTCTCATCTGAAGGGATACTTGACAAAGTGTCTCAAGCTTTCACAGCTCGCCTCTACCTATGAAGGACTTGAGGAATTTGTTTTAACTGAACAATTAAAAAACACGTTGTCAAGTGACACCCGCAGATTTTTAGCTGAGCAGGGAGCAGAAAAGCTGGAAGACATTTTGGAAAAGTCTGAGCGATATCACAATGCGCTGGCCGAACTGCCGGCCACAAAACGTAAACCGACAGAAGAGCCTTCTCGGAAGAATAACATAGATCAATCTTCCCATTCTTCTCACCAAAATAACCACTGAGAAACTGGACCCCAGAATCCCCCTCCGGAAAAATCTAAGTTCTACAAAAACAAGTACCCCACCAACAACAAACAGTCTGATCAACCCAACTGTCCTACATGGCAGCGCGATCAGAAAGGACAAGGTGACAAAGGGAAAACCCCTGAGCACGGGACATATGATCAGAGCGAGCACACCGAGCCTAAACGCATCGGATGCTTGCTAACAGTCTCGCAAGGTAGATTAATGTCAATGATTCTCAACCTGAGGGAGAGAGACCCTCAACGCGAGGTACTGTTATTTTGAACGGTTCTTCAACCTATTGTTTATTTGACATGGGGCTTTCTTTTGATTGCATTGTTGCCAGGCACCTGGTCAAACCCGGTCAAGAGACAGGAGAAACCGTCCAACTTTGTGGAGTTTCTAACAGTGATGCCCCTACAGCGCTTCCCATCGCATTGGTTGAGATCCACTCTGATTTTGTCAGAGGTATGATCAAAGCGGCTGTTATGGAGGACCCGATCTACCCAGTCATACTTGGCGGTAGATATGTTTGTATTGGGAAACCGGAAGAGCCAATTGTGGCAGCAGTAACTACAAGAAGGCAAACCAAGAAGGAACGGGAGCCTGCGCCAAATTTGTTACCTAAGGAACTTAAAGAGGCGCAACAAAAGGACCCTACTTTGGCACCCTGCTTTAGGAAACTGCCCATGGCTAAGGACCCCAGACACCACAGGGACATTTTTTCTAAGGATGGCGTACTTTATCAAAGAACGGGCAAGCCTGAACAAGGTTTTAATCAGCTCCTAGTACCGAAACAGTACAGAAGCCAAATCCTAGAAATGGGGCACTCTCTTCCCTTTAGCAAACATATGGGTCAGAACGCCACAAATCAGCGTATATCTACTCATTATTGGTGGCCAGGAATAAATACTGATATTATCAGGTATGTGAAAACCTGTGCCCAGTGTCAACGTGTGCCACCCAAGCAATGGACACTCCCAGTTTCCATGGGTGAAATGCCGATAATGGGAACACCATTTGAACGGGTAGTGATCGACATTTTAGGACCCTTAGAAAGGACTAAAAGAAGGAACAGGTTCGTCCTGACCTTAGTCGACACATGCACTTTATGGGCAGAAGCTATACCGCTTACATGCGCGGATGCCAAGCATGTCGTAGAAGCCCTCGTGCAGATTTTTACTCGGTTGGGATTCCCTCAACAAGTGTAGACGGATAACAGATCTCCATACTGTTAATGGATGAGATCGTTAAGATCTTGAGGAACCAGCACATCTACATAAAGCCTTATAATCCGGCCGGAAGTGGGTTAGTAGAACGTGTCAACGGAAACCTCAACATGATGTTAAGTAAACTGGGACAAGTGAAACCTGAAGATTGGGATCTTTGTATTCCTGCAGCTTTATTTGGCTACAGAGAAGCCCCACATACTTCCACAGGATTTTCCCCAGCTACTCTTTTATTCGGCAGACCTATTAAGGAGCCGCTTGAAGCCTTTCTTCAGTCGCTGACAGACCAGAAGGCTGATGAGACAGTTGTCTCAGCCAGTAAATATGTGTCGGATTTAAAGGAAAGGTTAAAACTAGGATGGGACCTAGCAACGACCAACTTTAAACGAGCACGCGCAAAGCACGCAAACCGATACAGGAAAGTTGCGAAAAAAAGAGAATTACAAGCACGAGAGAAAGTTTTGTTGCTACTCCCCACCGGGAACAACAAATTACGTATCGGATGGCAAGGGCAGTTTACCATCCTTAAAAAGATTTCAAAGGCTAACTACCAGATCTCTATTAAAGGAAAGGAGAAGGTCTACCATGTAAATCTGTTAAAGAAGTACTTGGAAAGACCAGTGCCAACCTCCGAACATCTCCTGGCGTTCGCCAAAACTGACGAAGATGACGATAGTGGCAGGGAAATTCCACTGCAAACACATATAATCTTTCAAAAATGTCAAAAGCGGCGACACTCTTTCAAGCACACAAGGAAGACATTCCAGAGAAAGAAAACTTTGGGAGCAGACATGAATAAGAATTGGACAGAGACGGAGGGGGGAGATGATAGTGTAGATAACAGGCACCCTGAAGCTACTGATATAGGAAATCTATTTCCATAAAAGTAGACATGGAATGGTTCCATATCTTAAAGGGGAGACGTCTGTGGCAGAGATATTATGATTAATAGATTTTATATATCTTTTCTTTATTCTACACTTGTCTTTTACCTTTCTTTTGCTCTTTTACCTTTCTTTCGCATACGCTAGATTGTTAGAAATTCAAACCTTTGTCATTTCCTTTCTAATTTAGCAACGCATTTTATTGCGGTTAGCTAAGTTCTTTTATGAGAGATCGAATCGTGTTAATTCGTTCTCGACAGGGATAATAAGGAAGACCATTGTCTATCACTTTTCCCTGATCTGTTCACCTATAAGTTAATTATTCACGGTGAAAGATTTGAGATCAAAGACGAGCTCGCTTATATTGCGTTTATGACCATAGTCTGCAGGCAGAATAGTGTGAATTCCCGAGCGAAGAAAATCTCGCACGGTCTGGTAAATCATGTTACACAAGATCTAAGAGAGACTGTTTGCTCGATTTGCCTGAGTTTGGTTTCGGTTTCAGTGTGAAGAATTCGTTTGATTCGCAGAATGAGCAGGGAATATGTAAATCTGGACGTAGGTGCTAAACGTATTAAGTCTGGGCTAATTTCTTTCTTTCCTATATTTAAACCCCAGCAGTTTAGACTTCATTCTTTCAGACTCCGCAGTTTCTCTAGACATATCTAGCTTCGTTTCTAGATTACTTTATTAAGTATAATCTCAGTTTTCGTTGGAGAATAGTCTTAAGTAGTTCTGTGTGACGTAATTATATATTGACTAGTATTGTCGAGTGTTTATTGCTAGTTCGAATTATATCTTCACTAGATTTTTGTGCAGAGGGCTTCGCCAGTTAGGCCAGTCATTCTAATTCTCTAAGTTTCTGTGTTATAGTGGATAGCAGAATAAATTATAATTTCTAGCAAAAAACTCATTCAGCTATAAATAAATTTAATTAAATTGCTAGTAACCAGTCAGAGAATATATTTAACTAACTAAGTAAATGCACTGATTCATCATTTGAGTATTGAAGGAATATGTACGTATTTCTAATTCATGATGATTGATTTTTAAAAAATGACTAGAGTTTATTTCCCGGGAGTTTTAAACGATGAGACAAGCTCTAAGCTTATAGTTTCTGATTTAAGTTAAATAACCAAAGTGAATATTATATTTTACGCGAGGGTAGGATAGGATGTGTGTATAATATTATGATTAAGTTTCTGTATGTTTCTTTTTCTTTTATACAGTATATGGGTCAAGCCCAAAATCTACCAGCGGTTTCAGTATATATGAGAATAACCTAGAAGAAACATTTTTGTTCTTAAATACGTGGGTGTCCAAGTTACAACCTGCCTGGCATTGTGTTTGCATCCAGAAAGAGACATAGTACCCATCTCACGAACTTTAAGACTAAATGCAGTAACTGGGCCTATCGAGCCAGATTATATTCTTTAACCTATGTGTATTTATATGTGATTGATATTCAAATTTATGGTTGTGGTGAAATTCTTATGATCAATAAAATTTACATAAAATTATTCAAGTGTGTCGGTCAGCTCGTCCAAAAATATCTATATTCCATTGTTATAGTTCACGTCTGTGCGTCTGTCTTCACTTATGTGTGTGTATGTGAGTGGTATATATATTACTATATATTCTAGTAGACCAGGGGTCGGCAAACTACGGCATGCGTGCCAAGCGGGGCACGTGGAACGATTTTCAATGGCACGCTGAGTGAATTAAAATACTGTACAGTATATGATCTCATTTTAAAAAAATTGAATTTTTAATTAAATAGAAGCATATAATTCTTTTAAAGCTATACCCGTTTTCACAACCCTTCAAAACGAAAGTTTTTAGACAATGAAGGTAAGAATGTGCCACCTGGTGCAAACTAAAGGCCTGATCATACTATACTGCACGTAAGTCTTTGTTTTTTACGGACCGTTTCCGAGAACAAACATTCTTCAACGAATTTCAAGGGGAGTGGTTATACTTTGCGGTGCCCGCTAGTCTGGCGTCTACCTGCTACCGTAGTTTGCAGGATGAGATTCTTGAAAAGAATCCCAAGCGAATTTTGACGGGCAAGCGGAGACGTAATATCATAATTACGCAATAGTGTCTGGCTAGCGCCTGGACGAGCGTATTTATTTCGTTTTCGCTCGCAGTTTTTGACTCCCAGTGTGAGTTTGGAGCTACAATGACTGACCTCGACGAAGTTATATTTCCGTCCTATCCTTCCCCTCTCTCCCGACCACCACCACCTCTACAGTTCTCTCGGCTGTCGCATACTCATGCCCGTACAGTCCGTTGACCGCAGCACAAAAGTTGGTGTTGTTATTAAGTAATGCGGTGCTGTTAAAATGACTTAAAAGGAAAAAAAACTTGATATACGCTCGTTTCAAGACTTTTGGACAAACGAATATGGATTCATACAACAAAAGGATCGTGCTGTTTGTGCTTTATGTTATGAAAGTGTCGTGTGCCGTACGTCAAGTGTACAAAGACACTATCAAAACAAACATCAGTCCATGTTTAAAAACTCTGAGGAGAAAAGTGAAGCCATAAAAATGGCTGTTTCTGGCTACAAAAAACAAAGTAGTATTTTTAGTCAAGTAATTGGAACCAAAAATAAAGCTACCGAATGTAGTTACAAAATTGCACAGTGTGTGGCTTCGAAGGGCAAACCCTTCACAGATGAAGAATACATCAAGGAAACTTTTTTGAGCAGTGCTGAAATTTTGTTTAGTGATTTACCAAATAAAGAAACAATACTGTCTCGGATTCGAGAAATACCGGCTTCTGCGAGATCAATCGAGAGGCGCATAACTGATATGGCTGAAAATGTAACGGTAAAACAAACAACCGGGTTACAACAAGCTGTTGTATTTAGTGTCGCTCTTGACGAAAGTGTCGATGTGAATGACGTGGCGCACCTAGCTATAGTTGCGCGATATTGAGACAACGACCGTATTTATGAAGAACTGTGCTGCTTGATACCTTTTGATGGTACAGCCAAGGGAGAGGACATTATAACTGCATTTGTAAGCTATTTCGAAAATCAGAACATTAACATGAATAAAATATTCTGTGTTACTACTGATGCCGCCCCTGCATTTGTCGGAAAGAACAAAGGATTTGTTAAACTTCTTGAGGATCGTATTGGACGTCAAGTATTGAGATTCCATTGCATTATACACCAGGAGAATTCGTGTGCGAAGATTTCGTCACTATCCTTGAACTCTGTAACGGAAACTGTTGTCAAGATAGTTAACTTCATAGTTTCTCGCTCTTCATTGACCCACAGGCAATTCAAATCTCTTCTACAAGAAATGGAGAGCGCATATGCGGACCTCCCGCTGTACAGCAATGTTCATTGGCTTAGTAGAGGTAATGTTTTGAACAGATTTGTATCATGTCTAGAAGCAATCAAGGTGTTTCTTGATGAAAAAGAACAACATTTCCCGGAATTGAATGACGAGGACTGGCTGTGCAAGCTGATGTTTCTGGCTGACATAACTACAAATCTGAATGAATTAAACTTGCGTTTACAAGGGCAGGGTCAAACAGTACTTGATCTTTTTGAGCACTGGAAAGGATTTGCGTCAAAATTAGACACATTTTGCAGAGATATTACCACTAACACATACAAGTACTTTCCAAACGTAAAGGCTCATTCAAATCGATTTACTGTCAACAGAGATGAGCTTCAGAAGTACGTTGAAGCGCTCAAATGAGAGTTTGCTAAACGAGGTCAAGACTTCAAAATTCACGGGCCCATGTTTTCTTACCTCATCAAGCCCGACTTAATTGATCATACTAACATCCCATTTGACCTATCTCTTTTCGAGTGGATGGATGTTGACAAATTTGAAATGCAACACATCGAATTCAAGGCATCAGAGTTATGGACGATAAAATTTGTAGAATTGCGAAAAACTCTTGAAGGAAGTTGCTTGGAAAAGTCAGCTGCCATCCTCAACTGCTGGACATCCCTGCCTGAAGCGTTCACCTGTTTGAAGAAAGTTGCATTTGCTCTACTTTCGGCTTTTGGGTCAACTTATACATGTGAACAAATCTTCTCACACATGAAAGCTGTTTTAAGTCCACAGAGAAGTCGCCTAACACCTGTGCATTCAGAAGCCTGTGTGAAGCTGAAATTGACAAAATACACACCTGATATTGAACAATTAACCAAGGAGAAGCAAGGACATGGGTCCCATTAATTGATTAATGACTCAGATCAATAATAATCAATGATTACCCATATTAAAATTTTAATAACGTGTTTTATGTTTGGTTTATTTAATTGTTTTGTTTGAATAGTTTGAAAACTATTGGACTTTCTGTCTTAACAAAATATACATGTGGCAAATTTTATAATAAAAGTTCACTTAAACTAATATTTGTATTGATATTTGTTCCTATTTATATTAAAATATTGAATAATCTACAAAGAATAGAATAGTTTACTTAATTTTGCGGAAAAATGTTAATACATAATATTTGTATTGTATATAAAAATATGGATTTGTTCCTATTTATATTAAAATATTGAATAATAGACTACTAAAGATCTATTGTAGAGAATGAGAGCTTCTCGATAGTTATTTATTATTTTCCACCATCTCACTCGTGAAAAATCTATTTCTTATATTATCTCCCACTGAGCTATCACCTGTTCTATTTCTATTCAGAAGGGACCAATCTATGTCTTAATTCCCCTATCACGAATCTACGACAGCTTTACATGATAGGTTGTGTAACAGGGTAGACTATTAAGTAGCTACAACTGTTAGCCTTATAGTAAAGTATTTTATGAATGACTAGTTAGATAAATAAACCACTAGTCAAGAATCAATGACATCATCAGTCATGACACACATGAACCCATGATGTCATCAAACCTTGTGTGGCCTCCATACTGTAATGTTATGATGTATGTATATAAGCATTACCTCGTCATCTACACAAGCACACACATGTTTCAGAAAGCACTCAGTATAAGCATGTTCAGTTCGTAGCCATGTTTATTTACAGAATATCGTACATGTGAAGATTCGCATATTATTACAATGTGTGGTTCGTATTATTAATGTATCATATTATATTACATCCCCCCTTTTTTGAAAAAAAAAAAAAATGTGTGCAAACATTTCCAACAAAATGTTTCATGTGAGAAAGGATAAGTATGTGTAATGCTCAGTGTGAGTATATATATGTCACTGTCTGTATCGGCTGGGAGGTGTCACTGTACGGCCAGAACGAGTGGTGTAAAGTGCTGGTGGTTCTGCGGAAGTCCCTGGTTTAGCTTGAGTTGGTTGTGATTTCGGCCTTGGCGCTTGTTGGTTTTGTGGGGCACCAAAGTCTGGAGTTACTGCATTGTCTGTTGAAAGCATGGGAATTCTCTGTTCTGTTGTATTCTGTGGGATTTCTCTTATGTCCACTCTGTTTCGCCTCAGGAGGTTGCTGCTGCTGTCTGGTCTTAAAGTATAGCTCCTGGGTTCAGGGTTTCTGGAAATGATTGTTGCTTTTGACCATGTGTCATTGTTGTGGTTGTAGGTAGTCACATGCTGACCAGGATATAATGGTGGTAAGTCTTTAGCACATTTGTCATAGTTGGATTTCTGAACTTGCTGACGATGCTGAAGTTGATCATATGTGCTGTCTCTATGTTGTGGACGGAAGTGGACCTTAGATGGTAGGAGGTCTTTAATTCTTCTATCAAACATAAGTTCTGCTGGACTGTCGATCTTACTGTCTACCGGTGTTGTTCTCCATCTCAAGAGTGCTAGGTGTACATCCTCTGTTCTTGTTTTCTTCATGATTGACTTGATAGTTTGTATCTGTCTCTCAATGAAACCATTAGATTTAGGGTATCTAGGTGATGATGTTGTGTGTTTGATCTTCCAGTCCTTAGTGAAGTTTCTGTATGCTTGACCTGAGAAATGTGGACCGTTGTCTGATCTAATTTCATCTGGGATGCCAAACATGCTGCAATACTTCTTTGTAATGTCTGCAATAACAGCTGATGGTGAGGGTTGTGGAAGTTTCTCAATGATGGGAAATTTGCTGTAGTAATCAGCAATAATAAGATAGTCATTATTGTCGATTGAGAAAATATCAGTTCCTATAATGCTCCAAGGGCTCAATGGTATGTCTGATGGTATGAGAGGTTCTCTGCACTGCCTATTTGCATGTTCTTGGCAAATTGAACAGTTTTTACATAGTGTTTCTATGTCCTTGTTTATCTGTGGCCAGTAAACATCTTTCTTTGCTCTCAGTTGTGTCTTCACAATACCAAGGTGACTATTATGGAGCTGTTTAAGGATGATATCGCGTTGTGTTTCTGGTACAACAATGCGATCTCCTTTAAGGATCAGACCATCTTCGATGCTTAACTCGTCCCTCATCGAGTAGTATGGACGGATGTGTGTTGGAACTTCCCTGATAGAGCTTGGCCATCCATGGTATATCAGTTCTTTGAGAGAGTTAAGGATAGGATCTCTCATTGTGTCTTCTCTGATGTGTTCAAGCCGATTACCGCTAAACTTGACAAAATCAACTTTGATGTTTGGGGTAAGATCTGCTGTCTTGTTGGGGTTTGGTAGTCTGCTGAGAGCATCTGCAAGACCTATATCCTCTTTAATGTTGTTAATAGTTACCACACTCAGCTTTTCGCACATTGGTAAACCCAAAATTGCAGGTCCTTCAACATCTACCAAGTAAAATGTTGACGATGTCCATTCAGAGTCTCTGTATGAACATTCAAGTGTTACTGCTCCGAAACAGTCTATACTTGTTCCATTGTAAGCTCTTAGCTTTGTCCTGCCACTCCTACTTTTTACATCCCTTGTGGGAAATCCTTGCTCATCCACCTTGTCAGGCATGATCTGTCTGAATATTCTTAAGGGTAGAGTGTTACCTTGGGCACCTGTGTCTATCTTGAACCGAATGTTTCTTTCTTTGTGCATTTTAATTCCTGGTATTCGGAATTGTACCTTGCAGAAAGCCTGCGTTCTCTTTGGTTCATTACTGAAAGTTAGTATCTTCACAGTATCAAAAGTGGAAGGATCACTTTCTTCACTGGAGTCAAGGTCCTCAGTCATCATAGAGTGTGTTTGTTTTGACGACTTTCTGCTGTGAAGTTTGTGTTGAGCACTGTCTTGTTTCCTCTTGAAACATAATTTTATCCAGTGGCCCCTCTTTCTGCAGTAATGACATGTAGAGTCTTTAGCTGGACAGTGGTTTTGTATGTGGTTTAGGCCACAACATTTACACATAGCACCTCTGCTTGTGTTGTGTTTTTCTTGTTGTTTCGAACCAGTTGCTTTGTTGTGTCTAGGTTTATAGCTTTTCACTGCATCCACCTGGGCTGCTAATGTACCTTGCTGAATTTGTTTAATGTTTAGTGCTTGTGCCTCGTGTTTCCTGCCTTCATCCAGAAGTTGTTGTAAAGTTAGCGTATCACTCTGGCTCAGTAGCCATTTCTGGAACTCTGGCATTGGTGTGCTAAGAAGAATCTGTTCAATAATTCGCTCTTTTTCTTCTTCGTTGCTAAATTTACATACTCTTGTTTTCTCCTTAATGCGAGTGAAGAAATCATCTAGGCTTTCACCACGTTTCTGTCGCAGGTGGTGAAGCTCTAATCTTGCCGCTCTAAAGTTTGTGTGCTTTATGATCAGACGCTTTTCAAATTCGTCCAATATGGCTACGGGGTCGGTTGCCGACTCAACCGGCATGGCGGTAGCAAAACTGTTGTAGATTTTCAAACCTTCATCGTCCAATGCTTCTAGGATATATGGAGTTAGGGTTTGTCCTTCCAGACCAGTGGTCTTGGAATATAGATCTATGCGTTGGCGCCATAACAAGAAAGCTTCACTCTTATCATCTTGACCGGCAAATCTCATTTGCGGTGCGCTGCGGTAATGTTTAGCTGCCATTGTTGACCTCGATGACGAAAATTAGCCGAATAAACTGTACTCACGTGTTATCGTGTAGCTGTTTTGCGTCAGTCCGGTATCGACCGCTGCCACCATGTAATGTTATGATGTATGTATATAAGCATTACCTCGTCATCTACACAAGCACACACATGTTTCAGAAAGCACTCAGTATAAGCATGTTCAGTTCGTAGCCATGTTTATTTACAGAATATCGTACATGTGTGTTCGTATTATTAAGATTCGACCGGAAAACATTTAGATTAGAGAGAACTTTAAACAATGGTTGGTCATCATCACATAGAAACAATAATTTCAGACTAGAGGATTTGTAGATGGTTAGGTTAAAGATTACTTCAACAGTCCACTAGCCCCCAAGACCAATCATTAGAAGGTTTCCGGTCTTAACTCCAATAAGAAATACTTCCTCTGGCGAGCCACAGCACCAGACAAGTATAAAGACTGATGCATCTTAGTAACGAGTCAGAGAGCTTGAGACAGTAACTCAATGCTAGAGTCAAACCAACATAGGGCATTCTTTAATCGAGGTGTGGAGCAACTTGGCGCATCCCCTATTACTGAACGAAAAAGCCCTTGACTCATACGGTTTGGATAATGAAATAACCGTCTAGAAATCTCCTACCGACCAGGAAAGTTAGTGAACCAGCGCTAACCCCTGCCACGATCATGTGTGTGGTTCATTCCACTTGAAGTAAGTTCGATCTAGTTTTGATTGAAGTCTCGAATTGTATTTTATTTCGCTAGGATTTCCACAGATCATAAAACGACTAGAGTATTAAGGAGCCGTAAGCCTTTCGCCTTGGAGGCTAAAGCTGGCAGTTTTCATTTCCTTCCCCACTAGAAATATATCTCGAGCTGCCACTGTTTGCTTGAAATACGAAACGAAAATAAAGAACATCTTTTATAACCATTTGGACTTATCAAATGCTCTGCACCATTGAAAGTTTCCATTGACTGTTCGAGTTGCTGATTACTTACCAGCCTTTCAAGATCCATATTAAATCCGTAAAGGCACTTACGAGTTCTCTTAATTACCTGGGTTGTCCTCTCTTCTGGAAGCAACACCTCTGGTGTATAACCAGTCTTCCCCAGAAGAACCCCTTCAAAGAAAGTCCTGGGATTGTTTCCCTTATATCAAGTGATAGACGGATTTACATCCCCTCCACAAAATACTCCACGGTCACTGTTGCCAGCCATTAAGTATCACTGCCCTTGTCTTGTCTGTTATTCTGTCTGTACCTGTTCTAACCATTTTCCATTTTTGTTGTTTGTTTGAATAGATAGAATGATAGTAAATAAGCTAGCACACAACTGCCTTGCCTTGTCTGGCTTATGCTGGGAGGGCACAGGAACATCATGTATAGCTGCTCCAGACAGTGAATACAAAGAACCATCCCAAACAATGAAAACCCTCCTCTCCAAACAGGAACAACACAGATGTCCGCTCCAAACATTGAAAAAATGAACAACACAAACATCTGCTCCAAACAGGAACTACACAAGCAGCCACTCAAAACAAGAACAATGCAAACAGCCACTCTAAACATTGAAAACAGGAACACACAAACAGCCACTAAGAACAGGAACAATGCAAACAGCCACTCTAAACATTGAAAACAGGAACTAATAATAGCCACTCAAAACAAGAACAACGCAAACAGCCACTCTAAACATTGAAAACAGGAACACACAAACAGCCACTCAAAACAGGAACAATGCAAACATCTGCCCCAAACAGGAACACACAAACAGCCACTCAAAACAGGAACAATGCAAACATCTGCCCCAAACAGGAACACACAAACAGCCACTCAAAATAATGCAAACAAGAACACATTAACAGCCACTCTCCTTCGTTTGTCCTGAAAAGGACGTTGGGTGCGTTGTGTCTGTTTACAGCGAAGCTGCAATACTTGCGCCTTTTGGCCGACACATCCGACTTGAGCACGGCATTTTTGGGGACTGGGTTAGCCTTCCCTCTTCGATCCCTACTCATTCAGCCAGACTGCAGTGATGCAGCCTGTTTCCAGGACCACCACTTGGAGGTGGAGTAAGTCTTGGTCAGCTCTGGTTCGCTGACGCAGGCAGTACAGCCACTCTAAACACTGAAAACAGAAACAACACAAACAGCTACTCTAAACAGAAACCACATAGACAGTGACTCCAAACATTGAAAACAGGAATGATGCAAACAGCTACTCTAAACAGTAAAAACAGGAACACACAAACAGCCACTCTAAGCACTTAAAACAGGAACAACACAGCCACTCTAAACCATGAAAGCAGGAACAAAACAAACAGCCACTCTAAACAATGAAAAGAGGAATGACACAAACAGCCACTCTAAACAACTATCCCAAGCAGTGAAAACAGGAACAATGCAAACAACCATCAGAAACCGTGAAAACAACAACACAAGCAGTGAAAACAAGAACAACACAAACAGTGATAAACAGCCATCCCAAGCAGTGAAAACAGGAACAAGTTGGTGTGATGTAACTTTTTCAATGTTGCGAAGTCCCCACACTTTTTAAAATGCTATAACTTTTTTATTTGTTGTCCTATTTTAAAAAATAAAGTACCAAATTTTATGATTTACCAAGGGCTTCAAAACTACATTGTTTTCTCTGGTGTTTCTGTGCAAACAAAAATCACTTTGTGGTAAGTAGTCATACGAGCCTGAGACTCCGGATGCCCGTCCCGCATCAAAGCTTTTCCATCTGTTGCCGTTTCCGTAACGTATGATTTTTTCCATAGATGGGGGTGTTGGCCCTGCGCTACAACCCCCAATCTGGAGGACCAGGGTACTAGCTTTTGTCTGACCCCTACCCACGCAAACCAGTCCAGCTTTAGTTGAACCTACCAGGAGTAAAACTCCCACTGGCATAGCTCTGGGGGTTGTCAGGGTACACAAGCTGCCCTACTGCTACAAGGTATAGGTACCATTGATGGCAGAGGAACAACACAAACAGTGATAAACAGCCATCCCAAGCAGTGAAAATATGAACAACACGAATAGTGAAAACAGGAACAACACAAACAGTGATAAACAGCCATCTCAAGCAGTGAAAATATGAACAACACAAATAGTGAAAACAGGAACAACACAAACAGTGATAAACAGCCATCCTAAGCAGTGAAAATATGAACAGCACAAATAGTGAAAACAGGAACAACACAAACAGTGATAAACAGCCACCCCAAGCAGTGAAAATATGAACAACACAAATAGTGAAAACAGGAACAACACAAACAGTGATAAACAGCCATCCCAAGCAGTGAAAATATGAACAACACGAATAGTGAAAACAGGAACAACACAAACAGTGATAAACAGCCATCTCAAGCAGTGAAAATATGAACAACACAAATAGTGAAAACAGGAACAACACAAACAGTGATAAACAGCCATCTCAAGCAGTGAAAATATGAACAACACGAATAGTGAAAACAGGAACAACACATGCATCAGAAACTGGAAACAGGAAGAACACAAACAACCACTCTAAACATTGAAAAAAGAACAACACACCAGTGACTTCAAACAGAAACGGCACACACAGCCACCCCAAACAGTGAAAACAGAAACACAACACAGCCACCCCAAACAGTGAAAACAAACACAACACACAGCCACCCCAAACAGTGAAAACAGAAACGGCACACACAGCCACCCCAAACAGTGAAAACAGAAACAACACACAGCCACCCCAAACAGTGAAAATAGAAACACAACACACAGCCACCCCAAACAGTGAAAACAGAAACACAACACACAGCCACCCCAAACAGTGAAAACAGAAACACAACACACAGCCATCCCAAACAGTGAGAGCCTGAAGAATCTTTAGGCTGGACCACAAATAACGAACCTAAAGTTGTGGGCAACAAAGTAGAGAAGTACGTTGAAATCTTAGAATGAAGATTTGACTGACCACAGAATGAGTGACCGACAAATTCTATGGGTTTCTTAAAGAATTCAATATAACTAAAATCTAACTGACACATCATTAATGTTTTAACCAATGAAACTAGGACACATCATTAATGTTTTAACCAATGAAACTAGGACACATCATTAATGTTTTAACCAATGAAACTAGGACACATCATTAATGTTTTAACCAATGAAACTAGGACACATCATTAATGTTTTAACCAATGAAACTAGGACACATCATTAATGTTTTAACCAATGAAACTAGGACACATCATTAATGTTTTAACCAATGAAACTAGGACACATCATTAATGTTTTAACCAATGAAACTAGGACACATCATTAATGTTTTAACCAATGAAACTAGGACACATCATTAATGTTTCAACCAATGAAACTAGGACACATCATTAATGTTTCAACCAATGAAACTAGGACACATCATTAATGTTTTAACCAATGAAACTAGGACACATCATTAATGTTTCAACCAATGAAACTAGGATACATCATTAATGTTTCAACCAATGAAACTAGGACACATCATTAATGTTTTAACCAATGAAACTAGGACACATCATTAATGTTTTAACCAATGAAACTAGGACACATCATTAATGTTTTAACCAATGAAACTAGGACACATCATTAATGTTTTAACCAATGAAACTAGGACACATCATTAATGTTTTAACCAATGAAACTAGGACACATCATTAATGTTTTTAACCAATGAAACTAGGACACATCATTAATGTTTTAACCAATGAAACTAGGACACATCATTAATGTTTTAACCAATGAAACTAGGACACATCATTAATGTTTTAACCAATGAAACTAGGACACATCATTAATGTTTTAACCAATGAAACTAGGACACATCATTAATGTTTTAACCAATGAAACTAGGACACATCATTAATGTTTTAACCAATGAAACTAAGATACATCATTAATGTTTTAACAAATGAAACTAGGACACATCATTAATGTTTTAACCAATGAAACTAGGACACACATTTAATGTTTTAACCAATGAAACTAGGACACAGACAATGACCTTGAGCATCCATGGTTTGATGTT
Source organism: Oreohelix idahoensis (assembly GCA_024509875.1). NCBI lineage: Eukaryota > Metazoa > Mollusca > Gastropoda > Stylommatophora > Oreohelicidae > Oreohelix > Oreohelix idahoensis. The sequence goes on from JAMPIV010018826.1 coordinate 168,920, forward strand.
TCTCTTGTCGTGTGTCTGTCCTAGAGCGATCAGAACAGCATTGAGCAGATGAGAATCCTGCAGGGTTTCTACTGCAGCCCCTAGACCTTCCATCACAGTCAGCGCGTGTTTCTGAGTACACAAACAAGCAAAAAAGATTATACTTTAGGTTCACTACCATTTTTGAAGCGCTAAAACTATTTCTATAGTCATGGTAAAATCATCACTTCGTATTTCTTTATTCTTGGTAAAATCATCAAATCGTATTTCAATATTCATGGTAAAATCATCATTTTATAATGATAAAATTAGTAAAATATACAATTGTATATTGTTGATGAAATATCATGAACTGTGTATTATTATTTATCCTCGCCTTCATATGGTCACATCTGTCTGTATTATAAAATGGGCAGCCTGACACAGGCTTCTCTCAAAGTCCCACAGTTTCTTTCACAAGGTGTTAGTCAAGGTCATGCGTCAAGGACGTGTCTGTGCATTTTTTTTTTGTTTTCTGTACAAATGTAGTCATTTGTTGAACTATGGGTATCTCAATTCTGGAGTGACCAGTTCACAATCTGGAGTGACCGCTTTACAATCTGGAGTGACTGGTTCACAAGCTGTCTGAAAATAATCATCTAGTATTTTCTTTATAGGGAGAAGTATGACTGTTTGGTATGACTGTGTGTTCTACCTACCACTTGTCTTCATCAGGAGAAGTACGACTGTTTGGTATGACTGTGTGTGTTCTACCTACCACTTGTCTTCATCAGGAGAAGTATGACTGTTTGGTATGACTGTGTGTGTTCTACCTACCACTTGTCTTCATCAGGAGAAGTATGACTGTTTGGTATGACAGTGTGTTCTACCTACCACTTGTCTTCATCAGGAGAAGTATGACTGTTTGTTCTACCTACCACTTGTCTTCATCAGGAGAAGTATGTCTGTTTGGTATGACTGTGTGTGTTCTACCTACCACTTGTCTTCATCAGGAGAAGTATGTCGGTTTGGTATGACTGTGTGTGTTCTACCTACCACTTGTCTTCATCAGGAGAAGTATGACTGTTTGGTATGACTGTGTGTTCTACCTACCACTTGTCTTCATCAGGAGAAGTATGACTGTTTGTTCTACCTACCACTTGTCTTCATCAGGAGAAGTATGACTGTTTGGTATGACTGTTTGTTCTACCTACCACTTGTCTTCATCAGGAGAAGTATGACTGTTTGTTCTACCTACCACCTGTCTTCATCAGGAGAAGTATGACTGTTTGTTCTACCTACCACTTGTCTTCATCAGGAGAAGTATGACTGTTTGTTCTACCTACCACTTGTCTTCATCAGGAGAAGTATGACTGTTTGTTCTACCTACCACTTGTCTTCATCAGGAGAAGTATGACGGTTTGGTATGACTGTGTGTTCTACCTACCACTTGTCTTCATCAGGAGAAGTATGACTGTTTGTTCTACCTACCACTTGTCTTCATCAGGAGAAGTATGACTGTTTGGTATGACTGTTTGTTCTACCTACCACTTGTCTTCATCAGGAGAAGTATGACTGTTTGGTATGACTGTTTGTTCTACCTACCACTTGTCTTCATCAGGAGAAGTATGACTGTTTGTTCTACCTACCACTTCTCTTCATCAGGAGAAGTATGACTGTTTGGTATGACTGTGTGTTCTACCTACCACTTGTCTTCATCAGGAGAAGTATGACTGTTTGTTCTACCTACCACTTGTCTTCATCAGGAGAAGTATGACTGTTTGTTCTACCTACCACTTGTCTTCATCAGGAGAAGTATGACTGTTTGGTATGACTGTGTGTTCTACCTACCACTTGTCTTCATCAGGAGAAGTATGACTGTTTGTTCTACCTACCACTTGTCTTCATCAGGAGAAGTATGACTGTTTGGTATGATTGTTTGTTCTACCTACCACTTGTCTTCATCAGGAGAAGTATGACTGTTTGTTCTACCTACCACTTGTCTTCATCAGGAGAAATATGACTGTTTGTTCTACCTACCACTTGTCTTCATCAGGAGAAGTATGACTGTTTGGTATGACTGTGTGTTCTACCTACCACTTGTCTTCATCAAGAGAAGTATGACTGTTTGTTCTACCTACCACTTGTCTTCATCAAGAGAAGTATGACTGTTTGTTCTACCTACCACTTGTCTTCATCAGGAGAAGTATGACTGTTTGGTATGACTGTTTGTTCTACCTACCACTTGTCTTCATCAGGAGAAGTATGACTGTTTGTTCTACCTACCACTTGTCTTCATCAGGAGAAGTATGACTGTTTGGTATGACTGTTTGTTCTACCTACCACTTGTCTTCATCAAGAGAAGTATGACTGTTTGGTATGACTGTTTGTTCTACCTACCACTTGTCTTCATCAAGAGAAGTATGACTCTGATTTATTTAACTTTGTGTTTTCTCCTTGTTCATTGAAACTATCTTGGATATTTCCTTATCTTTTCTTATCCACTTTTTTCCTGTTTGTTTCTGTCTTGGCAAGATTATTTTTCTTGTTATCATTTATCCTGCAGTGAGCCGGAATCCACTGAAAATAAGTTTTAACCTTGTAGAATTTATAGTTTGTTTCCACTAATGCTTCTGTCAAACTGCCCAGTTTGTTGTTTGTGTGGGTGACTACAACAGAAGGTGCATCTGTGAAGAACATTGTCCAAGTTCAAGTATTGTCTTTGTTACTCAGTAAATGAATACGAGACAAACACAAAGGTATATTATCAGGCACTCGTAGGAAATAAAGAAGTAGAACACTTGACAACAGACATGAGTGGCTTACCCAGGATTCGAACCCTGGACCTTCCTGCAACAACCCCGCCTAGCTATGCAAGCGAATCATACTATCCTCCCTGCCATCTACGCATCACCAAAAAATCATGCTTCGATGACAGGTCATTAGTGCGAACCGCAAGACATAACACCGGAAGTTTACCATGGACAGTTCAGCCTATTAATGATGCAATCACTTCTGTTGTTCCCCTATTATACAGTATAGGCCAGTCCACACAAGACAGAGACCTTAATACTGCATTCAGTAAATGATAGTAGACTTAGAACAGTAAGAACAGAACAGAGGGTAGATTTGGTATTGTATATTGTATCTTTGTTACTCACGATAGTTTCTACACCCGTTTTCTATGTTCTGCCATTGCTCAGAAGTTGTTTGAAAATTGTCAAGTTAAAAAAACAATTTCACACACATAACATGGATTCTCATATCCTCTGGTATGTATACATATATCCACATTGCTTGTACACTTATGTCCATACTTCATACACACATACAGATATACACATCCATAACCAAGGTAAATGAAGTTAACTACATGTATACCCGGGCAATAATACCAGTATCTACATTTACACATATATACACACACACAAACACCGGATTCCCAAACACATGCAAACATCCACATTTGTATGCTCAGACATAATAATACCCCCATGTAAGTATTCACATCAGCACTAACATTCACACATACAAACTTCACATTCACATACATATAAACATCAGCATTCACAAACATATAAACATCAACACTCACATTCACACATACAAACTTCACATTCACATACGTATAAACATCAGCACTCACATTCACACATACAAACATCAGCACTCACGTTCACACATACAGACATCAACTTTCACAGACTTACAAACATCACCACTCACATTCACACATACAAGCATCAGCACACACATACACACGTTCACAATCACACATACAAACATCAGCACTCACTTTCACACTCATACAAACATCAGCACTCTCCTTCACACATACAAACATCAGCACTCACACAAACAAAGAAACATTATCATTCACATACATTACATACATCAACATTCACAAGCATGCAAATATTCACAAACAAGCATCAGCACTCACATTCACAGAGATACAAACATCAGCACTCACATTCACAGACATACAAACATCAACAGTCACTCACATTCAGAAGCATACAAACATCAGCACTCACATTCACAGACATACAAGCATCAGCACTCACATTCACAGACATACAAATATAAGCACTCACGTTCACAGATATACAAACATCAACACTCACATTCATAGACATAGAAACATCAGCACTATTATTCACAGACATACAAACATCAACACTCACAATCACAGGCATACAAACATCAGCACTAACATTCACAGACATACAAATATAAGCACTCACATTCACAGACAACAAACATCAGCACTAACATTCACAAACATACAAACATCAGCACTCACATTGACAGACATACAAATATAAGCACTCAATTCACATACAAACACCAGTACTCACTTTCACAGACCCGCGCAAACATCAGCACGCACATTCATAGACATACAACAACAGCACCCATATTCTGAGGTCTTACCTGTAGCATCTCTCTCCCTGAGGTCCTACCTGTAGAATCTCTCTCTCTGAGGTCCTACTGGAGGGATCTCTCTCTTTCTCTCTCTGTGATGTCCTACAGGTAGCATCGTTCTCTCTCAGGTCAAACAGGTTGCACCTCTCTCCCTGTGAGGTCCTACCGGTAGTACCTCTCCTTCTCTCTCTCTGAGCTCCTACCTGTAGCATTTCTCTCTCTCTGAGGTCCTACCAGTAGCATTTGTATATCTCTCTCTATGAGGTCCTAGAGGTAACATTTCTCTCTCTTTCTGATGTCCTAACTGTGGCATCTCTCTCTCTCTCTCTCTCTCTCTCTCTCTCTCTCTCTAAGGTCTTACAGGTAGCATCTATCCCTTTCTCTGAAGTCCTACTTGTAGCATCCCTCTTTCTCTGAGGTTCTACCTGTAGCATCTCTCTCTCTCTCTCTCTCTTTCTCTCTCTCTCTCTATCTATCTCTGTGAGGTTCTACCGGTAGCATCTTTCTCTCTATGAGGTCATAACTGTAGAATCTCTCCCTCTGTGAGGTCTTATCCGTAGCACCTCTCCCTCTCTGAGGTTTTATCCGTAGCATCTTTCTGTGATGTCCTACCTGTAGCATCTCTCTCTGAGGTCTTATCGGTAGCATTTATCTTTCTCTGGCGTCCTATCGGTAGCTTCTCTTTCTCTCTGTGTGAGGTCCTACCGGTTGATTCTCTCTCTCTGTCCTATCGTAGTATCTCTCTCTGTGTGAGGTCCTATCGGTAGCTTCTCTCTCTCTTTGAGGTCCTATCGGTAGCATCTCTCTCCTCTATCTCCGAGGTTCTACATGTAGCATCGCTCTCTCTTTCTAAGGTCCTGCCTATAGCATCTATTTATGAGGTTCTACCGGTAGCATCTCTCTCTTTCTTTATCTTAGGTCCTACCAGTAGCATCTCTTTCCTCTCTCTCTCTATTTCTTCAAGGCCCTACCCGTAGCATCTCTCTTTCTCTGAGGTCCTACCGGTTGCATTTTTCTCCCCCCCTCTCTCTCTCTCGTCTTACCTTTCGCATATATCTGCTCTGTCTCTGAGGTTTAACCTGTAGCATCACTTTCCTCTATCTCTGATGTATTACCTGTAACGTCTCTGTCCTACCTGTAGTATCTCTTTCCTTTATCTCTCTCTCTTTCTCAGAGGTCCTAACTGTAGCGTCTTTCTCTTCTATCTCTTTCCGTGAGGGCTTACCTGTAACGTCTCTCTCCTCTATCTCTTTCTCGGAGGTCCTACCGGTATCATCTCTCTATTTATCTGAGGTCCTACCGGTATCATCTTTTTCTCTGAGGTCCTACAGGTAGCATCTCCATCTCTTTCTCTGAGGTCCTACCGGTAGCATATCTCTCTCTCTTTCTCTGAGGTCCTACCGGTAGCATCTCTCTCTCTTTCTCTGAGGTCCTACTGGTAGCATCTCTCTCTCTCTTTCTCTGAGGTCCTACCGGTAGCATCTCTCTCTCTCTCTTAGGTCCTACCGGTAGCATCTCTCTCTTTCTCTGAGGTCCTACCGGTAGCATCTCTCTCTCTTTCTCTGAGGTCCTATCGGTAGCATCTCTCTCTGTCTCCTTCTCTGAGGTCCTACCAGTAGCATCTCTCTCTTTCTCTGAGGTCCTATTGGTAGCACCTCTCTCTCTCTCTCTCTCTTTCTCTGAGGTCCTATCGGTAGCATCTCTCTCTCTCTCTCTCTCTCTCTCTCTCTTTCTCTGAGGTCCTACCGACAGCATTTCCCTCCTCTATCTCTTTCTCTCTGTTTTTTGTAGGTTCTACCTGTAGCATCTCTCTTCTCTTTGTGACGATATTAACTCCGATGCTTTGCAGTAGTGGTCCAACAGTGGCAAAAACTCAAGAGTATCTAATATGGGCTTCAAAGGTGTCTACCTTCGCACAAGATTACTCTTGGCAGATTTGTAAATAGAAGGGTAATGACGCTTCTATCTCAATGGAGTGTTCACAAGATATTCAGATAAGCGAAAACAATGCTGCATTGGCTGAGCACGTTAATTCTATAATCTGCCGACATTTGTGAAGAATTAATAATAATAATAAATTCTTTAAGCACCAAACACGACGCATAAGGCAGAAACCAGTGCTCTCCAGGTTGTTCGTTGTGATGCCACTCCTCTTAGCTCTTGCACATTGTTTAATCCCAACGTTCTTCCTTCTCGTATTATTGTTCTTCTGAGTGTTTCTTTTGGTCTTCCTTTTTTCCTCTTACCCCCAGGAACCCAAGTGAGTGCCTGCAATGGTATTCTGTTGTTTTGCATTCGTAGGACATGACCGATATATGACCATCGTCTTTTCCTTATATAGTTGGAGACATATTTCTGCCTAGAGTCTTCTCTTATTTGTCGATTAGTCTTGAATTCTTTCCAACTGATGTTCATGAGTTTTCTAAGACATTTGTTCTCGAATGTATTCAGCTTGTTCTCCAATGATTTTGTTATTTTCCAACTCTCACAGCCGTATGTTAACACTGAGATAACATTTGAATTAAGCAATGATTAATTTTAGCTCGTTCAAGCCCCCACCTCTGATTTACTCAGTGGAATTCTTATTATTTTGGTATAGACCTAGCTCTGTTTAGAGTGTGTGTATTTTTTTTTTTTTCGTACGCCCGCTAATACTCGAGGCGAAATCTCAGGTTATTATTTATGTCTAACCTGACATTGATTTTACGTGAGTATCCCTTTATTTCTCGTACAGACAGGTGTTCCTCGCCATTCAGGCAAATACTCGCCGATTTCGGAGGTACCCATTGCAGCTGGGTAGGCTCAATCATTGATGGATAGTAAGTTCTATGGAAAAAGTTCACTTTGGCAGCTTAGTTATTGTACTTAGCTGCCAGGGGTTGTTTCTGCTCCTGCTGGGTTGGTTCTTGATGGACTGATCTCTGATAACGGTCGTCGCTGGTCAAGGATGTAAGGTGCAGCTCGTTCTCAGGTGTGTGAGGGAAAGTCTATAAAGTTGGTCCCTCGTCTTAAAGTTCAGGCTACTGTTCCCTTCTTGTTCCAGAGATAGTACCCTTCAACTAGTACCCCCACCAACTATGGTAAAAGAATAGAAACGAAACGCTCTCTTGAGTAGTGCGTTTCTTGACACATACTTATGTGTCCCCTTTCTCCTGTTCTACCATCCCACTTACTCAGAACTTTAATCCCTCGAGAGAAAACTTTCTTTACATTTAAACTGAATAGCTTTTATAGTTACTTTACATTTAAATGAAAAGGTTAGTAGTAGTACAGATATAATATTTTTACATTTCCACTGATTGAAAAGTGTTCACAATATAAATTGAATATGTCTTCATTTATGTTTACACTGATTTGAAAAGTTTGAAACTTCCATTAATTTTAAAGTGAAAAGGTTAACATCGACATTTACACTGGTTTGAAACTGTAAGTATTATAATTAAAATGTACATCATTTCTTTCATGTTTCCCTCCCTGCTCCCTATGGAACTTGGGACTACGTTTTGCTTTTAGTTCTCTGTAAGAAACTAGACATAAAGCAGTCACCAGCACGTGCAGTGATGGTTCGTGAAATCATCATTATATATGCTGAGGTTGCCAGCCTCAAATGACTGGGACATCCACTAGCAATTTTCACATATTAATATTCACATGTAATATATACATATTAGTTCACATGTTAGTAATGAAAAATATAGAATGTAAAATGACAACTTACGCCAATCCTGGCTCACAGACGTTTTGCTCAGATGAATGAAGTTAAGGCAATAGCCGATGCCTTTTTACACGTGTACTTGGGGTCGTTAATTTTAACTTTAATTTCCTCTCTGACTCCGTATGTTCAGTTTCCTCAGATATTCCTGGTTTCCTTATTTAAAATGACAGGGATTTCCTGGGCTGTTTTGTAAGTCCTGATAAATACTCCAATAAAAGGTCCGGTCTGATAAAGTGGAATTCTGAATTCTAGGCTTCACTCTGGCAAGGTCTGGTTGTGTCGTCTTGGCAAGTGATCTTCACAGTGTCTTAACACTGAAACGTGTCAGGTTATATTCACTGTCCTACCCCCGCATCTGTTTGTTATGGAGCTAAATAAAAGCTCCAATAATTTCAAACATGCTGGGGGGAGGGGGCGGGGGGAATTTAAAAGTATTCCTGACATGGAAAAATTTTGAACGTAATGTAGGGGTCAAGTCTTCCGTATATGGCATGAAAATATCCGATCCCTGTCTGGCGAACTCACCAACACATCTGTAAACTCATACGACGATGTGTTTCAGATGTAACAAATTATTACTATCTAAAGTAATCTTGTCATAGCAAGTCGGACAGGAAGTGATTAGGTCATCCTTGTCTGTCCAAAATGTGTCACCCAGACAAGTAATCTCTTATCTGTCGCGTACCCTGGCCTTATCAGCAATTAGCAAATACGCTAGCGATTTCCGTGTTAATCGGTAGCGGCCAAGGTTTGGTACAAGGGAATTTTACCAACCTGCCTCTCGTTAATATTATCTCTGCCGCTCCTTGCAAAGCTTTAGGGAAGGGACGGTTAACAAACAGACGTGATGACTTATCTCTGAGAGGAGTGAAAGAATGTAGATACAAAATATCTGCTCCAGTGCCGAGAAAGAAAGAGGGTGCGACTCGGGAAAAACCGCAATAAAATCAGTACAAAAATGTAACTGGTTACTGCCGTAGTGAAAGAGAGATCGGAAAGAAGTGGCCCCAAAATCCATCTTGTGACATAATCTCATACACTCTCTCTCTGTCTTGGGTGTCCTACTTGTAGCAACTCTCTTCTCTCTCACACACTCTCTCTGTCTCGGGTGTCCTACTTGTAGTATTTCTCTTTTCTCTCATACATTCTTCCTGTCTCAGGTGACCTACCTGCAGCATCTCTCTATCTACCTCCCACTCCAGCTGGTTGGTTTCATTCATCCGGATCATCTTCGGGAACAACATTTTCAAGTCTGGCTCTTTCTCGAAGAAACTGAAAAATGGAGCAAATGTGAGTGAAAATGGGAGTGAGTGAAGCAGTGTGTCAGTGTAGATGACAGTAAGTGAATGAGTGTGTCTGTGTAGATGGGAGTGAGTGAACCAGTGTGTCTGTTTAGATGGGGGTGAGTAAACAAGCGTGCCTGTGTAGGTGGGAGTGAGTGAGTGAACAAATGTCTGTGTAGGCGGAACAGTGTGCGTGAAGAAGTGTCTGTGTAGATGGGACTGAGTGAGTGAACAAATGTCTGTGTAGATAGAAGTGAATGAGTGAACAAACATCTGTGTAGATGGGAGTGAGTGAGTGAACAAATGTCTGTGTAGATGGAAGTGAGTGAGTGAACAAACGTCTGTGTAGATGGGAGTGAGTGAGTGAACAAATGTCTGTGTAGATGGAAGTGAGTGAGTGAACAAATGTCTGTGTAGTTGGAAGTGAGTGAGTGAACAAATGTCTGTGTAGTTGGAAGTGAGTGAGTGAACAAACGTCTGTGTAGGTGGAAGTGAGTGAGTGAACAAATGTCTGTGTAGGTGGAAGTGAGTGAGTGAACAAACGTCTGTGTTGGTGGAAGTGAATGAGTGAACAAATGTCTGTGTAGTTGGAAGTGAGTGAGTGAACAAATGTCTGTGTAGATGGGAGTGAGTGAGTGAACAAATGTCTGTGTAGATGGAAGTGAGTGAGTGAACAACTGTCTGTAGGTAAAAGTGAGTGAGTGAACAAGTGTCTGTGTAGATGGAAGTGAGTGAGTGAACAAATGTCTGTTTAGGTGGGAGTGAGTGAGTGAACAAGTGTCTGTGTAGATGGAAGTGAGTGAGTGAATAAATGTCTGTGAAGGTGGAAGTGAATGAGTGAACAAATGTCTGTGTAGATGGAAGTGAGTGAACAAATGTCTGTGTAGATGGAAATGAGTGAGTGAATAAATGTCTGTGTAGATGGGAGTGAGTGAGTGAACAAATGTATGTGTAGATGGGAGTGAGTGAGTGAACAAATGTCTGTGTAGATGGAAGTGAGTGAGTGAACAAACGTCTGTGCAGGTGAGAGTGAGTGAGTGAACAAATGTCTGTGTAGGTGGAAGTGAGTGAGTGAACAAATGTCTGTGTAGATGGAAGTGGGTGAGTGAACAAATGTCTGTGTAGATGGAAGTGGGTTAGTGAATAAATGTCTGTGTGGGTGGAAGTGAGTGAGTGAACAAATGTCTGTGTAGATGGAAGTGGGTGAGTGAATAAATGTCTGTGTAGATGGAAATGGGTGAGTGAATAAATGTCTATGTAGGTGGAAGCGGGTGAGTGAATAAATGTCTGTGTAGGTGGAAGTGGGTGAGTGAACAAATGTCTGTGTAGATGAAAGTGGGTGAGTGAACAAATGTTTGTGTAGACGGAAGTGGGTGAGTGAATAAATGTCTGTGTAGGTGAAAGTGGGTGAGTGAATAAATGTCTGTGTAGGTGGAAGTGAGTGAGTGAACAAATGTCTGTGTAGGTGGAAGTGAGTGAGTGAACAAATGTATGTGTAGATGGAAGTGGGTGAGTGAATAAATGTCTGTGTAGATGGAAGTGAGTGAGTGAACAAATGTCTGTGTAGGTGGAAGTGAGTGAGTGAGCAAATGTCTGTGTAGATGGAAATGGGTGAGTGAATAAATGTCTGTGTAGATGGAAGTGAGTGAGTGAACAAGTGTCTGTGTAGATGGAAGTGAGTGAGTGAATAAATTTCTGTAGATGAGAGTGAGTGAGTGAATAAATGTCTGTGAAGGTGGAAGTGAGTGAGTGAACAAATGTCTGTGTAGATGGGAGTGAGTGAGTGAACAAGTGTCTGTGTAGATGGAAGTGAGTGAGTGAACAAATGTCTGTGTAGATGGAAGTGAGTGAGTGAATAAATTTCTGTAGATGAGAGTGAGTGAGTGAATAAATGTCTGTGAAGGTGGAAGTGAGTGAGTGAACAAATGTCTGTGTAGATGGGAGTGAGTGAGTGAACAAGTGTCTGTGTAGATGGAAGTGAGTGAGTGAACAAATGTATGTGTAGATGGGAGTGAGTGAGTGAACAAATGTCTGTGTAGATGGAAGTGAGTGAGTGAACAAACGTCTGTGCAGGTGAGAGTGAGTGAGTGAACAAATGTCTGTGTAGGTGGAAGTGAGTGAGTGAACAAATGTCTGTGTAGATGGAAGTGGGTGAGTGAACAAATGTCTGTGTAGATGGAAGTGGGTTAGTGAATAAATGTCTGTGTGGGTGGAAGTGAGTGAGTGAACAAATGTCTGTGTAGATGGAAGTGGGTGAGTGAATAAATGTCTGTGTAGATGGAAATGGGTGAGTGAATAAATGTCTATGTAGGTGGAAGCGGGTGAGTGAATAAATGTCTGTGTAGGTGGAAGTGGGTGAGTGAACAAATGTCTGTGTAGATGAAAGTGGGTGAGTGAACAAATGTCTGTGTAGACGGAAGTGGGTGAGTGAATAAATGTCTGTGTAGGTGAAAGTGGGTGAGTGAATAAATGTCTGTGTAGGTGGAAGTGAGTGAGTGAACAAATGTCTGTGTAGGTGGAAGTGAGTGAGTGAACAAATGTATGTGTAGATGGAAGTGGGTGAGTGAATAAATGTCTGTGTAGATGGAAGTGAGTGAGTGAACAAATGTCTGTGTAGGTGGAAGTGAGTGAGTGAGCAAATGTCTGTGTAGATGGAAATGGGTGAGTGAATAAATGTCTGTGTAGATGGAAGTGAGTGAGTGAACAAGTGTCTGTGTAGATGGAAGTGAGTGAGTGAATAAATTTCTGTAGATGAGAGTGAGTGAGTGAATAAATGTCTGTGAAGGTGGAAGTGAGTGAGTGAACAAATGTCTGTGTAGATGGGAGTGAGTGAGTGAACAAGTGTCTGTGTAGATGGAAGTGAGTGAGTGAACAAATGTCTGTGTAGATGGAAGTGAGTGAGTGAATAAATTTCTGTAGATGAGAGTGAGTGAATAAATGTCTGTGAAGGTGGAAGTGAGTGAGTGAACAAATGTCTGTGTAGATGGGAGTGAGTGAGTGAACAAGTGTCTGTGTAGATGGAAGTGAGTGAGTGAACAAATGTCTGTTGAGAAATACTGAAGTCTAGTTTTTGCTCTTGCAGTAGTGGTTTCGGTAGCAATCTGTGTTTCATGGTGAGATTGACAGCCTCATGTACAACACCACACTAGTCTCATTAGACGACATGCATGAGCTGAGAGTGTGTGTGTATGATAGTTGAATCTTTAAGGTAGCGTGTTGTGTGTGTGTGTGTATGATAGTTGAATCTTTAAGGTAGCGTGTTGTGTGTGTGTGTGCATGATAGTTGAATCTTTAAGGTAGCGCGTGGTGTGTGTGTGTGTGTATGATAGTTGAATCTTTAAGGTAGCGTGGTGTGTGTGTGTGCATGATAGTTGAATCTTTAAGGTAGCGTGGTGTGTGTGTGTGTATGATAGTTGAATCTTTAAGGTAGCGTGGTGTGTGTGTGTGCATGATAGTTGAATCTTTAAGGTAGCGTGTTGTGTGTGTGTATGATAGTTGAATCTTTAAGGTAGCGTGTTGTGTGTGTGTGTGCATGATAGTTGAATCTTTAAGGTAGCGCGTGGTGTGTGTGTGTGTGTATGATAGTTGAATCTTTAAGGTAGCGTGGTGTGTGTGTGTGCATGATAGTTGAATCTTTAAGGTAGCGTGGTGTGTGTGTGTGTGTATGATAGTTGAATCTTTAAGGTAGCGCGTGGTGTGTGTGTGTGTGTATGATAGTTGAATCTTTAAGGTAGCGTGGTGTGTGTGTGTGTGTATGATAGTTGAATCTTTAAGGTAGCGTGGTGTGTGTGTGTGTGTATGATAGTTGAATCTTTAAGGTAGCGCGTGGTGTGTGTGTGTGTATGATAGTTGAATCTTTAAGGTAGCGCGTGGTGTGTGTGTGTGTGTATGATAGTTGAATCTTTAAGGTAGCGTGGTGTGTGTGTGTGTGTATGATAGTTGAATCTTTAAGGTAGCGTGGTGTGTGTGTGTGTGTGTGTATGATAGTTGAATCTTTAAGGTAGCGTGGTGTGTGTGTGTGTGTGTATGATAGTTGAATCTTTAAGGTAGCGTGGTGTGTGTGTGTGTGTGTATGATAGTTGAATCTTTAAGGTAGCGCGTGGTGTGTGTGTGTGTGTGTATGATAGTTGAATCTTTAAGGTAGCGTGGTGTGTGTGTGTGTGTATGATAGTTGAATCTTTAAGGTAGCGTGGTGTGTGTGTGTGTGTGTGTATGATAGTTGAATCTTTAAGGTAGCGTGGTGTGTGTGTGTGTGTATGATAGTTGAATCTTTAAGGTAGCGCGTGGTGTGTGTGTGTGTGTGTATGATAGTTGAATCTTTAAGGTAGCGTGGTGTGTGTGTGTGTGTGTATGATAGTTGAATCTTTAAGGTAGCGCGTGGTGTGTGTGTGTGTGTATGATAGTTGAATCTTTAAGGTAGCGCGTGGTGTGTGTGTGTGTGTGTATGATAGTTGAATCTTTAAGGTAGCGTGGTGTGTGTGTGTGTGTGTGTATGATAGTTGAATCTTTAAGGTAGCGTGGTGTGTGTGTGTGTGTGTATGATAGTTGAATCTTTAAGGTAGCGCGTGGTGTGTGTGTGTGTGTGTGTGTATGATAGTTGAATCTTTAAGGTAGCGTGGTGTGTGTGTGTGTGTGTATGATAGTTGAATCTTTAAGGTAGCGTGGTGTGTGTGTGTGTGTGTGTATGATAGTTGAATCTTTAAGGTAGCGCGTGGTGTGTGTGTGTGTGTATGATAGTTGAATCTTTAAGGTAGCGTGGTGTGTGTGTGTGTGTGTGTATGATAGTTGAATCTTTAAGGTAGCGCGTGGTGTGTGTGTGTGTGTGTGTATGATAGTTGAATCTTTAAGGTAGCGTGGTGTGTGTGTGTGTGTGTATGATAGTTGAATCTTTAAGGTAGCGTGGTGTGTGTGTGTGTGTGTATGATAGTTGAATCTTTAAGGTAGCGCGTGGCAGCGATTTGGCAGCCATTTTAGTGTTACTCAGTGTCGTAAATCTATTTTGAGAGAAAGAGTCTTGGAAAGAGTGATCCCGTTTAGAGTGGAGAATGATGGTGAAAGCTCAGTGATAGAAAGGGTTAGGAAGTAAATAGTTGTTTCACAGAGTGCTGGGGAGAGTAAGGACAGACCTTTTTACGACAATCTGTTCCTCTCAATCTACTCCTTAAACTCTCCTGGCTAAAGGATTATTTGCCAGTTTCCAAACACACATGCGCTCACACCAATTTTGTGCTTCAAACTCACGGACGTTACGTGAATACAGACTATATTAAACAGATATGGGTAAATTGGGCTTGGGTATTCCAACACAGTACTAAATAAGTTTTACGTGTTTATTTATCATTAAAAAATCAGTCACGACATGTATCATTTGTTTACAAGCAAAATATCATAGGTACAGAAAATACAAATAACAAGGTGGGGAGGGGTTTATGAAGAGTGGTATCTACTACGCCCTTCCCTCTTGAAAATAGACAGAGATAAACCTAGTCCAAAGATAGGTAATTATCAGAAAAAATAGATGATGTAACCCAACAGTAAACTTATTTACTCTGAAAAGAGGTGTTACAATATTATGTATGGGTAGAAGAAAAATCCTGTTATTTCTCAATTTTTCTTCCCTTTACTAAGCAAATAAAAGGGGGGGGGGGTAAACAGAGTAAAAAAAATCCCACTTAAAGGAACAATGTAGGGAATACAGTGACAGTATTTACCAGGTAGGTAAATTAGCAAATAGTTTACAACAATAAATCTCCTGTCATTCATGCACGCTCTTGATGGCCATCACACATTTGTTCACACACACTTACCGATCGTAGAACCTGGCACTCCATAGAAATACAAAAAAACATCAATTAAACAATCGTCGTAGGTCTTCTGTGTCCAGCCCCAGATTATGAGGTTTATGTGTTAGTACAGACCCGAAATCGCTGGAAGGTGAAGCTGATTGTTCTGGTTTTTTGTTATGTTAAAAGAAAAGTTCTACTGGATGGCACAGTCTTAGATTCAGGTGGTGACTATGGTATGGTCTCATTGATTTCGCCGCTAGTGGTAAAAAATCCTTAAGGCGTGATGATAACAACTGACCGGTAAGGGATGGTTTACTTCGAGAGTTTTAAACTCCAGTGAAGAAAATATGCACAGTCAGTGTTCGGAAGATTTCTATTTTCTTTCGTAATAGAGCAGTAAAGTAATGCAAATAAGCTCTGGCAATGTTCTTCTCCAGTTAAATTTTAATTTAATTGATGAGGTGATAAATTGTACTTGGGGGGCTTTATTTCTGGTAACGTTAGATAGCGGAATCACAACAGGATCGCCACAAGGTTAAAATTTAAAACACAGTCTCATCAAATTCTGGAGGGTTTTAAGAACTGAGTCTGCAGGACTCTGATACAATGTTTATGCTTTGCTTTGCTTTGCTGGGATGCAAAGGTTAGGATCACCCTATATAAAAATAGAAAACATGTAATTCATACCGAAAAATCAAATAACATTCTAAAGCGCGATAAATTTACCGTTAAGACTATTATATGCACTCGCGGATTTAATTATGTATTTAAGAAAACACTTCGCGAGTTTAATGATTAAAACACACATATATATCTAGAACTTAACTCAATTAGTTAGTTAAAAATTCCTTCGCGACTTTAAAAGTTAATTTAAGCATTTTAAGCATCTATTATTTTTGGAAATACTATAATAGATATATCATTAAATTTTCAACTGGAAACTTTTGAGATAGGTTTAATTTAATAGATTTAAATCAACACAAATTCCAGTGAAATAAAATGAATGAACTAGACCACTGATCATTAGAAACTAATCTATATTTTACCATTTAGCACAGAATAACTACACTCCAATATAGCCAAGAATCTAGAGGGAATTCTAGCAGGATTTAACTATAAGCTAGTGAATTTTAAAATGTCTGGCAACGAGTGATAAAATGGCATTCTTCAAGGTTTTTGTATATATGAAATAGAATGAAAGATTGGGGGGACATGTTAGAATCTAACACCTTCCTTGAACTTGAGGTAAAATCGAGATTCTAGCCGCCCGCTCCTCGTCTGGTTATCCAATTCTGTGGTCGCTTCGTCTTGCCCATTCGTTCCGTATTTCAAGCGGTTTTCTGGTTGACACAGAGATGTGAAATTCCTGCGAGAGACTAGCTTGGTTCGCTCTTAGATCCCTCAGTGTCTTTGATTGCATGCCGCTTCTTCGTTTGATTTAGGCAACGCCTTTAAGGCAGGCGTACTGACCAAGGTAAGCAAAATAACTGCTCTAGATTGCTCTAGAGATAGACCAGGGCGTGGTTTAGCCTCTCCTTAAATCAATGCGATTCTCTGAATGCACGGAAGATAGCAGTCTACATATTAAGTAGCAAACGTGTTGACAATCTACGTGGAAAGGTTGCATGCTAATGAGTCCACGTTTTCTGTTGTGCATTTCTCATGAGTCCAGGTGGAGGAATTCCCGTTTGACGAAAAGTTACAACAATAATCGGGGGCACTGATGCTACGAGGTATCTACCATATCATCTAACTTCAGGGTCAGCTGAGTTTCATCGTCCGTCACACTCAGTCAGGATCTAAAAATAGATCATTAGTCATATCGCTAACGGATAGCAGCCAATCAGAGAAGAGAAGCGTCCAGGCTACCGCGTCAGTTAAAATTCTTTATCATTCTGGTCGCCTGTCGCGGAGAGAGAACAAGCTATTGAGAAATACTGAAGTCTAGTTCAAGCAAGAACATGCCTTAAATTTGTGAGTAGATATATTATTCTCCAAGATTCTAAAGTCTTTATAGTGTTACAAAGGATATAGGATCACCATCTTTGTGCCGTCGTATTTTAAATAAGTATATACTTAATTCTGTGGTATTTATTTCGCGTGCGGTTGGTTTCATATCTAAATTTATTCAGACATGGCGTGGCTGGAGCAGATCGTCCATGTTCAGGAAATATAACACGTGGTTGGTACTAGAACTGACATATTCGGTTATTACATTTGTGTAAATGAAATTAATGGTTAAGTATTTCTATATTGTTTGGGGTTAAGGAAACCTTCAATGATCTTATGTAAATCCGACACGTTGGTTTGAATAATATTTAATTGTGGCGCGATTTAGATTGTCATATTTATTAACTACTGTGCTGATGTCGAAATAGTTTATTTTAGTGTGGTGAGTGCTGCAATTTATTAATATGTTACAGCTTACTAGAATAAAGTCATGTGCTTCTTCAGTAACGTTAGACTGATAATGTGTAAGTATTTGTAAGATCGGCTATAGCTAATTGGTGTTAGCTTCCTTCATTTCATAGTCCTTTATACAGTGTAACATCTCTATTGATTATCTGTACTGCTTTAAATAGCTTTGCTAAGCCATTATTTCTATAATATTAATATTATGATGTAAGGTTACTATAGAATGTACAACCACGCAGCTCAGCTGGGTTGTTAGCGTGGCTGTATGCTGTTCTCGCAAGATGGCAGCCACGTGTTATAGGCCTAGTGATGTATTTAGTTCTAGTCATTAATATGCCTTGTAAATATGATACCCCTACTTTTGGTACGTGGAGCACATTTGAGACATAAACGTTCCTGTTTGCACCTTGCGGAGCAGGGCGACACCAGTGCAGCTGAATCCAACAGAAGCCTGCACGAAGCATTTACATGCTATGGTAGTGGTTTGTTTCTGTAACAATGTGTTTTATATAATGAGTTCCCAATCTCATCAGTCGGCATACGACATGCTTCAGAGTGCAGGGACGGATATTTAGATGGATCAGTTGCGAGGTGGTGGTTTATGCTCATTAATGAGAGTATTTGTTGTACATATCGTTTAATATTATTTTATGCATATTTCATTATTACTTAGTTATTGTTATGTGTCGGGTAATTTATGAGAGCACGTGGGTCCACTTGGGAACAAATTATGTCTCTTCTCGCTCCTTATGGAGCATATGGCCACCCGGGGGGCTGGCCTCCGCATGGAGACCGCATGAAGCATTCATATGCTCTTGCAGTAGTGGTTTCGGTAGCAATCTGTGTTACACGATGAGATTGCCAGCCACATGCACAACATCACACTAGTCTCATTAGACGACATGCATGAGTTGAGTGTGTGTGCATGATAGTTGAATGTTTCAGGTAGCGTGGAAGAAGGACAGTTTGACAGGTGAGAGCGTGGTGTTTCTCATTATTTAACTATTATGATTTTCTTTCACACTCGCACCGACCCGAACAACAATAAAACTCTTGATTCTAAGGCAGGGGCTGTATTTATTCATACAACCCATTCAGTGACAATAAGCACAAATAAAACAAAGCAAACAAAACACACAGCCAGTGCTCAATTGCTAATCTGAAACGCAAACAAAGCACCGACTAGCTAAAATCATAATACTTTTACCATCTTACAGGTAGTTGAGTATTGCTTTAATGATAATGCCGCATTTATCCCGTTATACGTTCCGAGGACTTTCTAGTATTAAAAAGTCGAGTTTTCTTGTTGGTTAATTTCAGAAGAACTCCGCCTAGGCCGGTCCCAAGCCCGGCTGAAACAGGAGGAGGGCGGCCTGCATGGAAGCCGTAAGGAGGCAGCCCCTCCACCATGCAAAGGCACAACAGGCCAATCACCTGTTTGCTTTAAAACATGATTACGCGAACTACAAGAGAGAAAACCGGACTGATTCTAAAGGCGACGAACTGGAACGGACTACGGACTACGACTTATGGAACTTGGAACACAAGAAGTATAAATGGGAAAGAAGAGGAGCTGGTGGAAGAGATGAGGAAAGCAAAATTAGAAATCCTGGCTATAACGGAAACAAAGAAAAAGGGGCAAGGAGTCATGGATCTCGATTGCAACATGCTGCTCTACAGTGGTGTATCCACATCTGAAAGAGCTAAAGGGGGCGTGAGTTGCATTGTGGCCAAAAACCAAAAAGTTAGTATCAAGGGATGGAACTTTGTCTCGGAGCGCATTATGGTTGTAAAACTAAAAGAAGGAAAAACCATAGTCAACCTGGTCATAGTGTATGGGCTAAATGAGGATGAGAGAGTAGAGGTCAAGGAGGAATTCTTCGAGCTGCTTCAAAGGACAGTGTATGACTGCCTAGATGAAATTATCATGCTCGGAGATTTCAATGCCAGAATTGGAAATGACCATGCTAGATGGGGTGGAGTTATCGGAAGATATGGAAAAGATACTCTCAATGACAATGGAAAGCGACTCCTTAGATTCTGCAGTGAGCAGAATCTGATCATTACAAACACAAAGTTCCTCCATAAGCGCATACATGCATACACTAGATATGAACCAACAAAGAATGAGAAGTCAGTGATCGACTATGCCATTGTTAGGAGGAGCTCATTCAAATATGTCCGGGATGCTAGAGTCTGGAGGGGGCCAGAGATTGGAAGTGATCACTACCTGCTTACAATCAAAAGAACAATTAAAGAAATGCTCAGCCTAGGAACTGCCCAACATCACGCAAGAAACCAAGTAAACAAACGGGAGAAATGAGCATTAAGACCTACAAGCTGAGAGAGCCAGAAATTAAGACCAGATATCAGGGGCTTATTGCTACAGCGGTGAAAAACACAGAAGAACAACCTGATGACTTGAGAACCCTCTGGCCTAAATTCAAGGACATCATAAAGACAGCTGATGCAGAAGCATGTGGTGAAGTTTGACTTGGGAACAAGGGAAAGAGGACACCTTGGTGGACAGAGGAAGTCAAAGAGAAAATAAGAGAGAAGAAAATGGCATGGAAACAATACTTAGGAGCTAAAAATACAGCAGGACAAATAGAGAAATATAGAGAATATGTGATACTCAGAACAGAAGCAAAGAACAAGGTGCTAGCAGCAAAACATAAGTCCCGGGAAGAATTTGGAGAAAAGCTAGAAAAAGATGCGCAAGAAAACCAGAAATTGTTCTATAAGACCCTAAAGAACACGAGGAAGGAAAAACAATGCCCTCTTAAATTTATAAAGGACAAGCAATGCAAATTGCTTACTGCCCGAAGGAAGTAATGGAAAGATGGAAAGAAAATTTCTCAGAACTCCTTGATGGTTGTAGTGGTTTTTGATGTTATTGTATGGTTGTTATGTTACCTAGTGTACTGGATGAGGTCAGCAGTGAAGGCTCCTGAGATAAAAATTTGTGTGAATTACAGAAGGCCTTTCTGCTACCACTTACGACCTCAAACAGACCTATTCTACTATAATGAATGTTAGCTACGTTAAAAGTCTAGGGTACTGAAATTTAATGTGTAGGTAATAAAATACACAGACACACACATGTAAATAATAAGTCTAATAATAATAATAAACTCTATAATACACTGAACTAACTCTGGCTGTTATAGTTTAAGTTTGAAAATTTTTTTAATTTATTAGTCCTGAACCAATTGTTTCTTTTGGTCAGAACATATGAAATGATATGTATTTATCAATGAAATGCATATATATATTGCATAATCAAATGAAATTTTTGTACATAGGTATATTATTACAATGGTTAATATTATTAATATCTACAATGTCTTGGGAAAAACTAGCACTGGATGTTTAGTTGGGGTGGCGTCATCATGCCCAATCTATGGCTACAAAGTTCATTGTCCTTGACATATGGACTGATGTTAGTGTTTATATAACAAGATTTATTTCTTTATTGATGGTGGAAATAGTTAATGAATCTCCAGCAGGCCAGGTTTGCACTTAACTGGCCTGTGACGATGTAGTACAGAATTCTTGTGGCCCACTCCTCTCAGTAGCTGGAGTAAAATGTTAGGCTGCACAGACACCCGCTTTTGTACTTCTACAAAAGCATCTGGCACAATCGTAGTGCCAGATCAGAAACTCTGAAATAAAATTTGTGCCATGTGTCAACACTCTATTTACTGCGCCACTCTTACACACAACACCACAAACAACATTACACAGATTGGGTCAGATCTCTCTGACCAACTTAGCACATCTCACCCAGTTGTTATCAAATAGTACCAGTTTCCCAAGACTGCATTGCATCCGAAATATGTTCAATAGTTTCTTCTTCCATTCAATAAGGTGGGTGATATGTTCCCACTGATCTCAATTATAGATCCTCCTTCCATAGTCTTAGATAGGTTTTCATATATTATTTGTTTGTCTCTAGGCCCTGGACTGCGGCTGGGGACCTAGAGTAAGCACTCACTTGTCGTAATCATTTTTCATGATATGGCAGTATCAATCACTCAAAATATTAAAATAAACAAGATAAATGCTTTTTCCCTTACCACAATTCAGAATTGAGAACACAGTTACTTAGTACTAGCAAAACTCAGCTGAGCTGCTGGCTAGATTAGGGCGTCCCACTGATTTTTATTTAATAATTCATGGAAATCACCTCTAGCAGTCATGAACTGTGTTAATGAACAGTCTTCTATCAAATGGCACAAGCGAGCGTCTGTCCGTCAGTAATATAAAATCTTCCGTCCAATCAACGGACTCCCCCTCTACTTGTTTTTCAAATATTCAAACTAAAAGTCAAATTTCAGTCCAGTCTCAGTCTAGTATGTAGTATTTTTCTATCGGTCCGTCTGTCTCAACTTGGCTTTTCACAAAAATACACTTGTTTTTTTGGACTAACTACATGAAAAAACTACACAAACCTGCCCCTCTAAGTTATTTTTAGCTACTATCCTCCGACTTTGCCCCCTAGTTCATTTGCAGTTTGATTTTTGCGTTTTTAGTCTCAAGGACGCCAAAATGTAACTTTAGTGAAAGTATGCACAAAAAACTGTTCGCTAGTCTGATTGGAACAATACGGTCTTTCGTCAATATCTTCCGTGTTATCTGTCCGTCTGTGTAATTAAAAGTATATTATTTCTCTGCTCAAGATGGGCTATCAAACTAGCTAGGTTTTATTTTCATAACTTTATTATTAAAGAAAACCCTACTTTTCTCAAGGTTAGTTTTTGAAATTTGTTTTTGAACCTTCGTCCACGGCGTTTGCCGCTATATTCAAACAAAACAACCAATTACGGTAAAACGTCTAAGATACGACTGTTTCTAATAAGAGCTAAGGTCGTTTTTCTACCAATTCCTTACATTGTGTCAACTAGTGGCGTGATTTTTTTCTTTAAACTACAAATTGCGTCTTTTTGCCTTTTAGATTCAAACACGTGTTCCGACCGTCATTTTTTTTTCTTTTTCTTTTATCTCCGTTTCCCTCCCGTCTAAAAAGGGTAAACCGTTTAGTCTGCATGTTCCAACTAGTTAGTTTCAATGGCGGTAGAAAGCGCTGGCGTAGGCGAGAATGTATCCTCGTATCTTACGTATAATTTTATCCCTACATGTTATCTTACCCGTTATCTTTATAATTGGAGATAATTTACCGTTGTTTCACTGTATTTTTCACCACAATGGTGAGCAAGGTCTACAATCAGAAATGATTCAGTGTGGAAACTATAGAGGCATATCTCTTCTCAGTGTCCCTGGTAAAATCTACTCTAGAATCATAGAGCAGAGACTCCGACGCCTAGCTGAGCCACAATTGGATGAGGTCCAGTGCGGATTCCGAACAAACCAAAGTACTCAAGACCTAATCTTCACACTCAGACAGCTGAGTGAAAAGGCCCTTGAGTATAAGAGTGAGATCGATCTTTGTTTCATAGATCTGGAAAAGGCGTTTGACAGGATCCCCTGGAGCAAATTTTGGGACTGTTTGGCAAGGAAGAACATTCCAGCACCTCTGATTCATGCTATACAGAGCTTCTACAAGTCTTGCAGAAATTATATGAGGACAGCAAACCATAAGTCAGAAGAGTTCAGGACCACCACTGGTGTAAGACAAGGTGATATCCTATCACCTTATCTTTTTATACTCCTCATGGACGATGTAAGGAGAGAACAAGAAAGTATTCAGTGGGGTACTGGAAGATGAGACAGGTATGTATTTCAGAGCTGGCATTTGCTGATAATGTTGCTCTGATTGCTAAATCAGAGGCACATCTCCAATCCAACCTGCAAGTCTGGAAGGAAGAGCTGGAGAAGAGAGGGATGGTCATAAGCAGCTCTAAAACAAAATCCATGGTAATATCACGAGAAGAAAGAAGACATCAGATTAAGCTGGGAGAACAGGTCCTGGAGCAGGTCGACAACTTTAAATATCTCGGAGCTATTATAGACCGAAAGGGAGGCATCAAAGAAGAGTTGGCCACTCGAAAAGCAGCAGCTGGGAAACTTTTTCAGGTCATAAATCGAGGATTCCTGAGCAAGAGAGAGGTTGGTAAGAAAACGAAGATGGCTGTATACCGCTCCACCTATGTCCCAGTCTTGACATATGGATGCGAGTCATGGACACTGACTACAACCCACAAACGCCAGATCCAAACCTCAGAAATGAGGTATCCGAGGAAGGTGGTTGAAGTAACAAGAAGAGACATGGTCCGCGGCCAGATGATACGTCAGGGCCTGATGTCCCACCCCCTGCGGGCCCAGGTGGAACGGTCCCAACTGGGATGGTTTGGCCGTGTCTGCAGAATGGGAGAAGATCGGCTACCACGATAAGCATGGGAAACAAAGAGCCGGGGATCCAGACCCCCAGGACGACCAAGAGTCCGCTGGGAGGACAACTTTAGACAATCTTTGAAGGACCGAGGACTAGAATGGAACCAGGCCAGGAGGAAGACAGCCGATAGGATAGTCTGGCGTTCTCTCTTCCAAAACTCTACACCTCACGGTAGAAGGGGAACGACTAAGTATGTAAGTAGTAATTTCAGAAGAGCCTCAATAATTAGTCTAATCCTATTTCTTGAAATCCTATATTTCTTCGGTCCTGGCTAGTCTGAAGGTGTCGTCTTGACTCACAACGCTGGAGTCGGAAAATGTGCTACATTATATTGGTCCTTTTGCCCACGCTCTATAAGCTTTCAGGAGCCGCGGTAGCATAGTGGTTAGTGCACTGGCTTCCTAGCGCAGTGGTCTATGGTTCGATCCCCAGATGAGGCGGAAAATTTTTAGGCCACAAACGGCTCCTGGGTTGACCCAGCCCCAAATGGGTACCAGAGCTACTCTGGGAAGGTTAAGGCGGCCGGCGTGATACCGACCACATCACCCCTCGTGTGCCGACGGTCAAGATAATATGGGCCTAACACCATATTCCCAATATGCCTCAATGGGCGTGTAACGGGTTCCTTTACCTTTACCTATAAGCTTTCGCACGCGGTGAAAATCGCCAATCAAACGTAGTCTATTTTAATATATCTTGCTAGACCAAGCAAGTTTAAACGTTTAAGCATCGTCTCTCCCCTTCTCTTTATGAAATTTCGCGTGACACAGGTAATTTCAAACGCCTCCCATATAAGGTATTGACACTTCAAGTTTTAGATGACTCATGTCTGTTCTTCATAACAAACCTTCCGTTTTATTTGTTATTATAAATGTTGACAAGCTATACCCCGGTAGGTTATGTAACTTTCCTGCCAGCAATTGGGGTTTATCTTTCGATTGTAAATATGGGAAGTATGGGCGCCCAGATTGGCGTGAGCGAGATACGCGCCTGTGTTGTTTATTTTAATAAGGTAGGGCATTGTTTATCTTTCTGCTCCCAGCGGGGGTTTAATGTTATCTCTACCTACAGGTATGTTTTCAGGCACTCGTAAGAAATAAAGAAGTAGAACACTAGACAACAGAAAAACAACAGACGTGAGTGGCTTACCCAGGATTCGAACCCCGGAGCTTCCGTACGACAACACCGCCTAGCTATACAAGTGAATCACACTATCTTTTTCCTCACCCTTCCTTATATGTTATAAATGTTTATACAATACCAGAAACCTACCCTCTGTTCTATACTACTGTTCTTAAGTCTTCTATCATTTACTAGACACAGTACACAGTATCAAGGTCTTTGTCTTGTGTGGACTGACATATACTGTATAATAAGGGAACGACAGAAGTGATTGCGTCATTAATAAGGCTAAGCTGCCCATTGTAAACTTCCGGTGTTGTCTTGTGTTTCGCACTAATGACCGGTCAGTAAAGCATCTTTTTTAGGGGATGCCTAGCTGGCCGGGAGCATAGTGTGATTCGCTTGTATAGCTAGGCGGTGTTGTCGTACGGAAGCTCCGGGGTTCGAATCCTGGGTAAGCCACTCACGTCTGTTGTTTTTCTGTTGTCTAGTGTTCTACTTCTTTATTTCTTACGAGTGCCTGAAAACATACCTTTATGTTTATCTAATATTTATTTACTGTTTACAGGCCTCGGGTTTCCCTTCCTTATATGTTATAAATGTTTATACAATACCAGAAACCTACCCTCTGTTCTATACTACTGTTCTTAAGTCTTCTATAATTTACTAGACACAGTATCAAAATCTTTGTCTTGTGTGGACTGACATATACTGTATAATAGGGGAACGACAGAAGTGATTGCGTCATTAATAAGGCTAAGCTGCCCATTGTAAACTTCCGGTGTTGTCTTGTGTTTCGCACTAATGACCGGTCAGTAAAGCATCTTTTTTAGGGGATGCCTAGCTGGCCGGGATGATAGTGTGATTCGCTTGTATAGCTAGGCGGTGTTGTCGTACGGAAGCTCCGGGGTTCGAATCCTGGGTAAGCCACTCACATCTGTTGTTTTTCTGTTGTCTAGTGTTCTACTTCTTTATTTCTTACGAGTGCCTGAAAACATACCTTTATGTTTATCTAATATTTATTTACTGTTTACAAGCCTCGGGTTTCCCTTCCTTATGTGTTAAAATAGGTTTAACAGACTGGCAGACAGGAAGATACCAACGAGCAAACGAATCATCCAACTTTATTTTAAGAGAGCAGAGTTTTAAGCAGGCAGATCCGTCTAACATTCTGCCCTTTACCTTAATTTGTAAACTGCATCCAAGCACTACCACGTTCGATCAAACCGTAAACACTTAATTTGTATATATTCACACGTATCAACAAAACAAAAAACAAAACAAAACAAACAAAAACACACATTGTGTCTTCAGTAGTATAGTGGTAAGTATCCCGGCCCATCACGCGAAAGACTGGAGTTTGATTGCCCGCCTAGAGGCAATTGTTTAGACTATAATGGAAGGACGAGTTAAAAAAAACATGCGAGACGAAGACCGCGCTATAAGTGGGAGGATAACAACAAGAAAATGCCAAGGAAGAGTCTATCAGAGTACACCACCAAGACAAGAAACAGAAGATGTTGGAGATCCATACGGTCGACCTTCGTTGGCAGCTGATGATCTAGTGAATAAAGTCAAGATAGAATAGACAAAAAAATTTTCGGCGAGAATCGTAAGTTGCCGCCTACGCCTTCAGCTTATTATTTGCTAACGCATAAGCCGAACAAAACGGTACCCAACTTTTCAAATTCGTCCTTGACATAAACGAACCACTTTTTCTAGTTCTAAGAAATATTTGCCTAACTGCATTTGGGGGACAGGAGGGGCAAGGCTGGATAAAATACGCAAATCACGTCTCAAATTGGTTCTAACTCTACAACCAACTTGCACGCTTTGCCTTAGGGGTTTCCCCAATACGATGAAAAAGTTAGAAATGTGGACACTACGGTCATGGAAACACGTTTAGCTCTTATTGCGAATGACATAAGCTCTCGTAAGTACATGAGAAAAGAATTGAACAGGAGGTAGTTTAAAAATCAACAACTAACGTAGAAAAAAAGATAGACTTTTGAACCAAGCCATTTAGCCCCATAAAAATCGTATATTCGGGTACCTGAAGACTTGCTGACCAAGAATATGTTGTTAGTTATCTAAATAGTCCATTAAATAATCAAATATTGATAAACAATACATAGAGAATCAGAGATACTGTCAGGTCAAGTCATATCTGCTTAGATTGGATCGCATATTTTTTGGGAAAAAATTAGGTGAAAGCTAGGCTAAGATGGTACGAGGAAGGGGATTGGGTGGAATTTGAAGTGAGACGAAATATTATTGGCCGACCTCGTACTAAACATATATCACCCGAGTAACGTAGTAGAAAATTGAATTGTATTTTTGAATGACTTTGTTTACAAATGAAATAAGGGTAATCATTGGCCAGAGTAGGTGATATTGGGGAAAAAGCATTAGTTGGGGACGCCATTTTCTAACAAAATTTTGACACATAGCGATGAGAGCAGGCTTGTGCAGTGAAAACCATATTTCTCAAAAGCCTGGGCAGAACGGCAGATCGAAGGTGTGCCAGTCATCGTTCACTGTGTATTTCATTGAATAAATGTGGTAAGGTTGACTTTATTAACATGTATCTAAAATAAAATTGAATGTGAAATAATAATATATGTCTGTAAGTGAGTGGGTCTGTAGCAACCAGTAGGCAAAGTCTAGAGATTGATCCACCTTGTGGTAGACTATCAGAGAGGTGTTAGACTACAAAAAAATATGTATGATTGTCATCAAGGAGCATAACACCTATCCTATTATATGGAAAAGATGACAGCTGGAATTGCAGTGGCGTTGTAATTATTAGGGGAGAGGAATACTGGTGTACATTGTCACATCAAAAGATAATGGTGGCATAGGTTGGTATAAAGCTATGACCCTTTTCGTTTGTTTGTAATGTACCTGTACTTACATGTGGAATAGTATAGTATACTAGGTATAAAGAAGGATGCATAACCTTCACATTTCAGGGTCCTGGGTACTGACGTTAATGTAGTACCAAACGCCTGAGAACTGCTCGATTCAGGACTCTATCTGTGTATTTCGAGCCCATGCTAGTGGCCATTGCCTATCAAAAAGGTGGAAAAGATTGTCAAGCGAGCAGAGGAAACGTTCTACCTGTATTCTCCTGCCAAGATAAGTTCTTGTTCGGCACCTGGCAGCTCAACTTAACGAAAACAGACATAACTTAAAGGGAGTGATTTTAACCAACAATCTATGGTATTACCAGTATTACCTCATAGTAGAAGAATACAACTACACACTTATATTAGAATAATATCGTATGTATGGACAGAAGATCCACTGTGTTATTGGAATGTTGTAAATGATTCTTTTGATTTCACTTTTGATTGTCAGTCCTGGTTCAAAATAAATAAATTAGAATCAGGATAATAAATTGTACAAAATTATATTTACACAAATTTCAACCACTGCCTTAATTAAGATAGCCTTCTAAAGTGTCGTTTGTATGTTATTGTTGTAGCACTGTTGGTGGTTGTGAATAATAAACTATTTGTTTGTATGTTTGTTGGTTATTGCACATTACACCCTACCTTCATAACCCTAGACACTACACGAAGTCATTTTAATAATAATAATATAGATTAATTTTGAATGAGATAAAAAAGGTGGTAGCGGAAAGGTACTCTGGAAAGTTAAAATACTATTTGTTAAATTCAGGGACCTTCATAGCTGATCTCATTTAATACAATAATAATACATAACAACAATTCATAACATCAAAACCCACCACAACGTGTAATCACACTGTTCATGAACACCGTCATTTGAACGCTTTTCTTTGCCGATTGTAACTATTTTCGGGAGAGTATATATAATGTAAACAATACAATTTTTCAACACGGTTGCATTCCTCAGATGTGACCAACGTACACACTGCGAGAATTATGTTATTTTAGATTCAATTTAAAAGTTCTTTGATGACAACATTTCGTGTGAAAGGGCGTGGATTGTTTTCAAAGAGTGTTTCCTGATAATAAGTGGTTTTAACAAAAACTTTCAAGTTTGTATGTTATTGGCTCATGCACACCAATTTTTACGCCCTTTTTCTTTGTCGAGCGCTACTAATTTCGTGAAAGAATAAAAAAATAAAAATAAAACCAAAGTATTTGATTTATATAACACCCACGCCGCGCAAGTTGCACACCGTGCGTTGCGCACTTATTTTTCTGGCACGAGTTACTATTTTGAGTGAGACCGACCGACGTAACATACATCGGTAATTATGTTAGTTGGGATGAGATACTAGATAGGGCTAGTGCAAATTGTGTGCATAGATAAAATAAACAATATTACTCGGAACGATTGAGACAGACAGCTAGAAGTTGGTGCATAACTGAGGTATATGTAATGGGAAAGATTGCTGTTCATAAGTGCATAAATATACCGACGGGTGGACAGACAACCAAACAGGTAAGATAGACAGATACATACAGAGACAGAAAAGAGACAAACACAAAGACATACAAACAAAGGCGCACACAGATATACACACAATCAGACAGTAAGACAAACATACAGTTTACAGAGAGTCGGTCGATCGATAGATAGGTCGGTATATAGATAGATAGGCAGATAGATAGTTAGGAAGATAGGTAGATAGATAGATAGGTCGGTAGACAGACAGGTGGAAGGACGGACAGACAGACAGAAATATCATAGATAGATAGACAGGTAGATAGATAGATAGATAGATAGATAGATAGATAGTTAGTTAGATAGATAGATAGATAGATAGATAGATAGATAGATAGATAGATAGATAGATAGATAGATAGATAGATAGATAGATAGATAGATAGATAGATAGATAGATAGATAGATAGATAGATAGATAGATAGATAGATAGATAGATAGATTTTTTTTTTTTTTTTTTTTTTTTTTCCTTAACCAGCGGCACTTGGGCTTTCAGCCCTTCGGCCCAATGACATGTCATTGCGAGGCTGGGGAACCTGAGGACTTTCCTTCCAACCCGGTCAGGAGCTTCGCTCCTTCCCATCCACAGAGGGTTTATCACAGGAGCCGTTCAGGTTATTCAGTCAAATTTCCGGTTGTAAACATTACTTCAAACGCTGAAGCCCGGGTTTGAACCATGAATACCTGGTCGCCAGTACAACGCCGAAGCCAGATAGATAGATAGATAGATAGATAGATAGATAGATAGATAGATAGATAGATAGATAGATAGATAGATAGATAGATAGATAGATAGATAGATAGATAGATAGATAGATAGATAGATAGATAGATAGATAGATAGATAGATAGATAGATAGATAGATAGATAGATAGA
Organism: Oreohelix idahoensis; assembly: GCA_024509875.1. Taxonomy (NCBI): domain Eukaryota; kingdom Metazoa; phylum Mollusca; class Gastropoda; order Stylommatophora; family Oreohelicidae; genus Oreohelix; species Oreohelix idahoensis. Next base: position 199,300 of record JAMPIV010018826.1, read on the forward strand.
TAGATAGATAGATAGATAGATAGATAGATAGATAGATAGATAGATAGATAGATAGATAGATAGATAAAAGGTACGTAGGTATGATCATAGAAAATTGTTGATATTTATTGTTGAATTTTTCATCATTGGAGGCTTCAAGAAATAAAAGAAATTTAACGTAACACATACATCAGTGTATCGTTTTGTCAACATCAGTCTATCGTTTTGTCAACATCAGTCTATCGTTTTGTCAACATCAGTGTATCGTTTTGTCAACATCAGTGTATCGTTTTGTCAACATCAGTGTATCGTTTTGTCAACATCAGTGTATCGTTTTGTCAACATAAGAAAATTATCATTTCTTTGCAACTTCAATAGCAATAATGAACACATCATCACCATAACAACAGAAGCTGACCAGAACATCACCAGTACAACAGTAAGAATCAGAAAAATCACTACAAAGTCATCATTAGAGCTAAGGTCTTTCAATGTAAAATTTTCTGTCTGATATTTCTAAGCTGACATAAACATTGTCAAGGACGTCTGCATGAAACCGCTTCCAATTAGTTCAAATCAAGAGATATTTTTGTACAGATTTTTGTGGGGTCGAGTACGCCACTCAAAGGACGGACAAAAGCAAAGATTAAAAAAAAAACTTACTATAGATCTAGGAAGCAAGTCTTATTGACTATTTTCTAACCTCTGTTAGGAAAAAAAAAAATTGTCTTTCGCGTGACGTCCTTCTGTTAAAAAAAATTGTTTGACCGACCTGACAGAGCACGATATTTTAACTAAGCTTCCTCCCAGTTCTATTGAACAATCTCACACTTCAAATTACAGTTCCGGCAGACTTGAAAAGGCGGATGGAGGTAGAAAAATGAACGTCAGAAAACTAAACAATTTCTCTTCAATAAAATGAAAGTAGAGTGGATCCCCTTCTCAACATATACATGGGTTGGATCACCCAATAGGGGAAGGGGCGTCACGCCGGATGTTTGCCAAATGGTTATCGATACGGTAGCCGACTAAGTCGCCAAAGTCGGTACGCCCTTAAATAAGGACTCCGAGACGTAGCAAAAAGCTGGAAGTGGTATATTGTTGTTTCTGTGTTTTTAACGTACCGCCTCAATGTTTGTCACACATTAATAATAATAATAGCCCCCTTCAGTCATAACTGACTATGGGAATGTTTGTCACACATTATTATGTTTGAAAAAGTTCGAAACAGAATTACTGGCATGGGCAGCGTTAGTTTTTTTCTTCTGTCCCTGCACCCTACGCCTAAGCCTAAATTTAACGCTAAATCGCTAACTTCAACCTTTCTCAGCGTTTTGTTGTTTTATTTTATTGCAAATAAGTGACTACAGATCTAACAACAATATGGGCTAACGCTAATCTTAATCTTAACACTTACCCACTGCGGAGGCTTAAAAAGACAGAATTACAGACAGTATATATATATATATATATAATTATTATTATTTTTATTAAGGAATTAATAATCGGAAGTTCAGCAGACGTATCGAAAGCTATTTAGGTGAAATCCGGCGTATTCGACTATGTGAGTGAACCCACACATGGTAACAAGCCAGCAAATAGACTTGGCAAAGCAAGGAGTAAACTCACATCAAACTGTCAGCAGAATCACATGTGAGGACATTCAAGCAATAATAACAATGTAGTGTCAAAGAGAAATGCCAAAAAAAAAAACAAAAACACCCAGAGTGCGAGAAAACAGAAGCGAGCACAATTCTTACAATGTAATGAAAAATGAAAAACAACTTCATTACATCGAACTTGCCTGGTCTGCCTTGAAATACTCGGTCATTGGTTGTATCTGATCCTGCCCAGCCAGAGCTTGAGGCAGGAAGTTGTCCAGATAATGAAATAAAGCATTCTAGGCTACATACATATCGGTAAGACTTAACAAAAGTAGACACAGGCCACCATGTTGTCAAGTGGCTGTCAATACATTTTCTGTGCCCCTTCAACTAATTACACTGACTAACAAAAAAAAAAATTATTTTTTCTTTCTCTAACATTTCTATGTTTTTCTGGTCAATTTTAATGCGCTGTTTTTAAATCTGCAAACCGTTTTTCTCTATCAGGTCGGGATCTCTAGAAATACGCAATTCAAGTTTTTTAACAACGCATACAGTATTATAACATCATTCATACAAGAAGTGTAACAGTTATGTAGGCTTGAATTTCTTTGCAGTCGACTTTCGTCGGTGAATGACATGTGGTACATCGCGATGAAGCATCCAACAATAATCGGCAAGCATGGTCACACTACACCGTCCTTGATAGCGTGACTCCATTACGGCGATATCTTGATGGAATCGTTCTCCACGTTCATCGCTGACTTCGCCAAGGTTGTCAGGGAAAAAGTCAAGATGCGAATCGAGCAAATGGATTTTGAGGGACATGTTACAGCCCATAATTCTGTATGCATCTATGCACTGCTTAACAATATGCACATAGTCGACAGATTTGTGATTTCCCAGAAAGTTATCGATGATCGATTTGAATGCCAGCCATGCGCGAAGTTCACTACCATGTAACAAGTTCTCGAATTGTTTGTCTGCAATAACTTTCCTAATCTGAGGTCCTACAAAGATACCTTCCTTTATCTTTGCATCGCTAACTTGCGGAAACTTTTCTCGAAGATAAGTGAAAGCTTTGCTCGTTTTATCTAACGCTTTTACGAAATTCTTCATGAGCCCCAACTTTATATGTAACGGTGGTAAAATGATGCTGTCTTTGTTAACTAATGGCTCATGTATTACATTTTTATGCCCGAGCTGCATACGATCCCTGATAGGCCACACCTTTCTTGCATAATGTTCCTGTCTGTTGCGGCTGTCCCATTCACATAGAAAGCAACAAAATTTAGTATACCCAGTCTGCATGCCCGTGAGCATTGCAATGACCTTTAGGTCTCCACAAATCCCCCATTGGTAGTCATTGTACTTTATTTTTGCCAAAAGTATAGCCATATTGTCATAAGTTTCGTTCATATGAACAGAGTAGGCGACTGGAATTGATGAAAATAAATTTCCGTTATGCAATAACACGGCTTTTAGACTAGTCTTGGAAGAGTCGATGAAAAGTCGCCATTCGTTGACTATGTGCTCATGACCGAGGTGCACCATTAGACCGTTTACATCTTTGCAATAGCAAATGCCATCATCCATCTCAAAGTATTGAACAAGTTCTCTGTGTCTACGATGAAATTTAGATATCTGAGTATTGGGCGCTAAAAGATTCCATTCTTTGAGTCGCGAACCGAGTAATTCCGCTTGTCCTTTGGTAAGAGCGAGATCACGTATTAGATCTGACAGTTCTGAATGGTTAATTAAGTGAACACCATCATTCACCGGTATATAATCCGAGTCAGAATTAGTTTCTAAAGCAGATAAACTATCACTTTCTGATGGTTCATTCATGAGGCACTGGTTTCGAAACCAATTCAATATTTGGATAAACCACAGACTTTCTAGTTTTAAAAGTGAAACCATGGATATTTGTCAAGCAGAAGTAACAATCAGTAGCGTGATTTGTCGGTTCACGCCATATTACTGGCACTCCAAAAGGCATCGACTTATGCTTCGGCGATTTTCGTAACCAGCCTGCCAATGTATTTGCACAAGTCGAACAAACTGCATTTGGCTTCCAAGATTTATTTGCATCATCAACTTTCGAATCGAAATAACGTTCATATGCTTTCTTTAGTAATGGTGTAAAGTTTTTCTGGTGAACACGATCGGTAAAATATCCGCACACGTAACAGAACAGATCAGCCGAATTTCTACAACTTCTAGAAGCCATATTTCGCTCAGAATTATTTCAAAATACAGTAACTATTTGAAAAATAACGTAACATATGTCATGCATCTTTTAGCAGTATAAAAAGTAGAATTATTTTGCATTTTATTAATTTTTAATAAGTTATATAGTAAAAATGAAACGGAGCAAATAACGGTTTCCCAAAAATATATTTATTCCCAAATATCTTAAGAATCTGACGTGATAGAGATGAACGGATTTCAGATTTGAAATCAGCGCAAGAAACTGACCTAAGAACACTTATTCTTATATAAGAAAGAAAAATGTTGTTTGTCAGTGTTATAAAAGAGCCTTTAATACTAACCTTAACCTTATCCCCCACCCCTGTGACGAGCTTTTACTAAATCGACAGTCACCTAGGTATCATGGCGGTGTGTGTTTACCAATATAGCTTTTAATCCATCTATCTGTACTAGTTATAAGCCCGCCCACAACAAGCAATCAGCTACTTCCAAACTACGCTAATTCGCCTCTACAGACATACACTATGAACCTTTTATAAGCCGACATTTGCAATTTTCCATTGTCTACTCCTTGGGGGTGAGGGGTGGAGTTGTTGGTTGCCTGATGTTTGCCAACTATTTCAGTTGTAAATAAACAGTGTTTTGATTCACTTGTAAACGTCCTTGTTGAGGTGTTATCAGTAGATTTCATATTTTTTGTAATAAACGAATATCTCGTGTTTTCTCATGTTATAGTACCTGTTGTAGTTCTTGTCCTTGTCACCTGTTCGTAACTGTGGCTGACGAAGGGTAAAACCCGAAACGTCCCTTGTCTCATGTGTACCGTTTACTTGTAAAACTGATTTCATAGCATATTATTTTTTAATTTATATATTTGTTTCTCATGTTAACCTCGCGGTTTTTTTGCATTTACTGTGAGTAGATTTTAATTTCTCAAACACCATCCAGTAAACACTACCCCAGATAAGTCAATGTAATGTTTTATATAAAGAAACGCAATCATGACTGAGTTACTCTTCCTCTGATGTAACTTCTGATGTAACCTTCTCCCTTTAACTCTTTATACGTTCCCCGCTCACATATAAATGAAATCACTTAGTAACACATTTGTGATAACACTGCTAAATCTCCCCTTGAGGTCCTTGCTAAGCCGACTCTTTAAAGGAAAGAAATAAGAAGATTAGCAACCATGATCTCTGGTCCCGCTCAGCAACAAACACGTTCTGGAAATGTATGGCCGGGAACGGATTTCCTTAATGGCAGACTAAGCAGCAGGTCAATCTAAGGTGAACACATTCTGGACAGATTAAAGCGACATTAGATGAGGTCATAGAATAACTGGCAAGAGATGGGGTAATTACAGAGTAGCAGGGAACAGTGCGGCACAGTTACAGAGGCAGGGGACATGGTAGCACAGTTAGAGAGGCAGGGGAAATTGTAGCACACTGAGAGAGGCAGGGAACACTGTAGCATAGTTAGAGGAAAGGAACATTATAACAGTTAAAGAAACAGGGAACATCGCAGCCGAGTTAGAGAGGCAGGGAACAGTGTAAAATAGTTCGAAAGAATGGGAACATTGTACCACAGCTAGAGAGGCAGGGAACATTTTAGCAGAGTTAGAAGAAGGAAACATCGTAACAGAGTCAGATAGCCAGGGAACATTGTAACAGAGTCAGATAGCCAGGGAACATCGTAGCAGAGTCAAATAGCCATGGAACATCGTAGCAGAGTTAGAGAGGCAGGGAACATCGTAGCAGAGTTAGAGAGGCAGGGAGCATCGTAGCAGAGTTAGAGAGACAGGGAACATCGTAGCAGAGTTAGAGAGGAAAGGAATACTGTAGCACAGTCAAAGAGGCAGGGAACATTGTACCACATTTAGAGAGGCAGGGAACATTGTAGCACAGTTAGAGAGGCAGGGAACATTGTAGCATATGTAGAGGAGCAGGGAACATTGTAGCACAGTTAGAGAGACAGGGAACATTGTAACACAGTTAGAGAGGTAGAGAACATTGTATCATAGTTAGAGATGTAGAGAACATTGTATCATAGTTAGAGTGGTAGAGAACAGTGTATCATAGTTAGAGTGGTAGAGAACATTGTATCATATTTAGAGTGTTAGAGAACATTGTGTCATAGTTAGAGAGGTAGAGAACACTGTATCATAGTTAGAGTGGTAGAGAACATTGTATCATATTTAGAGTGGTAGAGAACATTGTATCATAGTTAGAGAGGTAGAGAACATTGTATCATATTTAGAGTGGTAGAGAACACTGTATCATAGTTAGAGTGGTAGAGAACATTGTATCATATTTAGAGTGGTAGAGAACATTGTATCATAGTTAGAGAGGTAGAGAACATTGTATCATAGTTAGAGTGGTAGAGAACATTGTATCATAGTTAGAGATGTAGAGAACATTGTAACATAGTTAGAGTGGTAGAGAACACTGTATCATAGTTAGAGTGGTAGAGAACATTGTATCATATTTAGAGTGGTAGAGAACATTGTATCATAGTTAGAGATGTAGAGAACATTGTATCATAGTTAGAGATGTAGAGAACACTGTATCATAGTTAGAGTGGTAGAGAACATTGTATCATATTTAGAGTGGTAGAGAACATTGTATCATAGTTAGAGATGTAGAGAACACTGTATCATAGTTAGAGTGGTAGAGAACATTGTATCATATTTAGAGTGGTAGAGAACATTGTATCATAGTTAGAGATGTAGAGAACACTGTATCATAGTTAGAGTGGTAGAGAACATTGTATCATATTTAGAGTGGTAGAGAACATTGTATCATAGTTAGAGAGGTAGAGAACATTGTATCATATTTAGAGTGGTAGAGAACATTGTATCATAGTTAGAGAGGTAGAGAACATTGTATCATAGTTAGAGGTAGAGAACAGTGTATCATAGTTAGAGAGGTAGAGAACAGTGTATCCTATAGCGCGTTTCACTAGCTTTGCCCAACTTCAAAATGCTATATCTCAGCGAATATATAACGCATATAAGTGAAATTTTGTGTGTGACTTTGAAATGGTATAGACCCTATGAATTAAATTTTTCATTAAAATGCAGCCATTGGTTTCAATTTTCGTTTCTTTGCGATATAATATCAAAAGTCTACTTGCCAACACACATCACATACACACATTTTGAAATGTCTACAGTAAATTATACGTCATCATTTGCACACAATTGGTTTATCAAACAATTGGCATGATTTTAGCGTGAAATTGCGTGAAATTGCACTTCTTGAACACAAAACAGTTTATATCCGGTGCTACTCACACATTGTCAATCAGTGGCGTGTCTACAAAAAGTATTGTGTGGTTAAGTAGGAAAATGAGTCTACGAGTACATTTTATGACATTACAGCTAATCACAAATAGGATTTTTAAGTATTTCTGCAATGAAGCTACTCATGGAAAACTATATCATTCTATTTCAAACCCACAAAAGAGGACTATTCATGCCTTGGGGATAATTAAACGATCATTGCTCCGCTGGATAGCGACATCTGAAATGTCTAATTCCAGTGTTTTACACACGAAAATTAGGCCAAGAGTGGTGGATAATTTTGACAGAGAATTGATCCGCAGAGAAATTTGCAATATGTTTCACAATAATGAGGCAGTGACTTTAAGGAAATTGAAAATTTGGTTAAGAAAGAATAATGACATTGATATTTCCAAATCTACGCTATGGAGGACTATTAGGAGTTTGGGATTCACTTTTAGAAAATATGTTGGTAAAAACCTTGTTTGTGAGAAGCCTCATATAGGTGCAATGAGAAGCAAATATTTACGCGAGGTCAGAGAAATGAGAAGAGATTGTTATGATTTTGTGTATTTAGATGAAACTTGGATCAATGCGCACCACAGTAATGAACGAGAATGGCAATCATCTGATGGGACAACTAAGAGACTAGTACCAAGCAGCAAAGGACAGCGCCTAATAATTGCACATCCAGGAAGCAGCCATCACGGGCTTCTAAATAATACTGAACTCATATTTGTTTCAAAATCCACAGATAATAGGGATTACCATACAGAGATGAATGGCAAGATATTTCAAGATTGGATTGTGAATCATGTACTTCTTTCCTTGGATAGGCCGTCGTGTTTGATAATGGACAATGCTTCATATCACAACGTTGTGGCACCAGAAGATAACGTTCCTAATTCATCAAGAACTAAAGATGTAATAAAGATTTGGCTGACCATAAACAACATTCCATTCAACGAAATGTCCCTGAAGCCTGAATTACTTGGAATTGTAAAAAAAGACACAGCATACAAAGATATTTCACATAGACAAGGCAATCCATGAACATGGTCACAGATGTTTAAGATTGCCTCCTTACCATTCTCACTTAAACCCAATAGAATTAGTATGGGCTAAAATTAAGGAACAGGTAGCAACAGAAAATAGAACGTTCAAATTAAAAGATGTTGAAATACTTATAAAAGCCAGGGATTATTGGAAGAAAAGTGAGAACCATGTGTTACAAGAGGAAGAGGAATATTGGAAGAATGATGGTTTGTCCTTCATTCAGCCGAGATTGATTTTCAATTTCTCAGAGACATCTGATTATGATTCGGATGAAGTTTAATTTCTTTAAAGATGACCTTACCGTTATTTACAAGCACATTAGAGGAGCAACGTTCCATTATGATATTTATGAACCGCAAAGAGATGATACCCATTGAAATAATTAGATCAAGGAAGGTCCAGTTTGGTAGCGCATTAAATGTCAATGACAAACAATGTCACGAGTATCTCGCATGCAGATCATTTAAGAAATCATCTTCAACACGTATTCAATTGCAAACGTGATGGCCACATTATTGTAATAGTAGACACGCCTATGCCTAATCAATTCACAGAATCTGTGCATGAAGTGGTAAAATTTCTTTTCTCGATACACAATAATTAGTATGCCGACAAAGATCAAAGGATTTCATCCGTTTATGGGAACTGGACAAGATGCACAGATATAAAGTATATATTTGTTGGGTCTAACCCAATATAACATCGTATGCAAAAAATGGCATTAATACGTTAGACGGTTAATCAGATAATTACATTTGTTTGAGGGCAAAGCTAGTGAAACGTGCTATAGTTAGAGAGGTGGAGAACATTGTATCATAGTTAGAGAGGTAGAGAACATTGTATCATAGTTAGAGAGGTAGAGAACACTGTATCATAGTTAGAGAGGTAGAGAACAGTGTATCATAGTTAGAGAGGTAGAGAACATTGTAATATAGTTAGAGAGGTAGAGAACATTGTATCATAGTTAGAGAGGTAGAGAACATTGTATCATAGTTAGAGAGGTAGAGAACACTGTATCATAGTTAGAGAGGTAGAGAACACTGTATCATAGTTAGAGAGGTAGAGAACACTGTAACATAGTTAGAGAGGTAGAGAACATTGTAACATAGTTAGAGAGGTAGAGAACACTGTAACATAGTAAGAGAGGTAGACAACATTGTATCATAGTTAGAGAGGTAGAGAACATTGTGTCATAGTTAGAGAGGTAGAGAACATTGTGTCATAGTTAGAGAGGTAGAGAACATTGTGTCATAGTTAGAGAGGTAGAGAACATTGTGTCATAGTTAGAGAGGTAGAGAACATTGTAACATAGTTAGAGAGGTAGAGAACATTGTATCATAGTTAGAGAGGTAGAGAACATTGTATTATAGTAAGAGAGGTAGAGAACACTGTAACATAGTTAGAGTGGTAGAGAACATTGTATCATAGTTAGAGAGGTAGAGAACGTTGTGTCATAGTTAGAGAGGTAGAGAACATTGTAACATAGTTAGAGAGGTAGAGAACATTGTATCATAGTTAGAGATGTAGAGAACATTGTATCATAGTTAGAGAGGTAGAGAACATTGTATCATAGTTAGAGAGGTAGAGAACACTATCATAGTTAGAGAGGTAGAGAACAGTGTATCATAGTTAGAGAGGTAGAGAACATTGTATCATAGTTAGAGAGGTAGAGAACATTGTATCATAGTTAGAGAGGTAGAGAACATTGTATCATAGTTAGAGAGGTAGAGAACACTGTAACATAGTTAGAGAGGTAGAGAACATTGATCATAGTTAGAGAGGTAGAGAACAGTGTATCATAGTTACAGAGGTAGAGAACACTGTAACATAGTTAGAGATGTAGAGAACATTGTATCATAGTTAGAGAGGTAGAGAACATTGTATCATAGTTAGAGAGGTAGAGAACATTGTGTCATAGTTAGAGAGGTAGAGAACATTGTATCATAGTTAGAGAGGTAGAGAACATTGTAATATAGTTAGAGAGGTAGAGAACATTGCATCCTAGTTAGAGAGGTAGAGAACATTGTATCATAGTTAGAGAGGTAGAGAACATTGTATCATAGTTGGAGAGGTAGAGAACATTGTATCATAGTTAGAGAGGTAGAGAACATTGTATCATAGTTAGAGAGGTAGAGAACAGTGTATCATAGTTAGAGAGGTAGAGAACATTGTGTCATAGTTAGAGAGGTAGAGAACGTTGTGTCATAGTTAGAGAGGTAGAGAACGTTGTATCATAGTTAGAGAGGTAGAGAACAGTGTATCATAGTTAGAGAGGTAGAGAACATTGTGACATAGTTAGAGAGGTAGAGAACAGTGTATCATAGTTAGAGAGGTAGAGAACATTGTGTCATAGTTAGAGAGGTAGAGAACAGTGTATCATAGTTAGAGAGGTAGAAAAGTGTATCATAGTTAGAGAGGTAGAGAACGTTGTATCATAGTTAGAGAGGTAGAGAACATTGTATCATAGTTAGAGAGGTAGAGAACATTGTGTCATAGTTAGAGAGGTAGAGAACATTGTATCATAGTTAGAGAGGTAGAGAACATTGTAATATAGTTAGAGAGGTAGAGAACATTGTAATATAGTTAGAGAGGTAGACAACACTGCATCATAGTTAGAGAGGTAGAGAACACGGTATCATAGTTAGAGAGGTAGAGAACACGGTATCATAATCAGAGAGGTAGAGAACACTGTATCATAGTTAGAGAGGTAGAGAACACTGTATCATAGTTAGAGAGGTAGAGAACATTGTATCATAGTTAGAGAGGTAGAGAACACTGTATCATAGTTAGAGAGGTAGAGAACACTGTATCATAGTTAGAGAGGTAGAGAACATTGTATCATAGTTAGAGAGGTAGAGAACAGTGTATCATAGTTAGAGAGGTAGAGAACATTGTATCATAGTTAGAGAGGTAGAGAACACTGTATCATAGTTAGAGAGGTAGAGAACAGTGTATCATAGTTAGAGAGGTAGAGAACAGTGTATCATAGTTAGAGAGGTAGAGAACACTGTATCATAGTTAGAGAGGTAGAGAACAGTGTATCATAGTTAGAGAGGTAGAGAACAGTGTAACATAGTTAGAGAGGTAGAGAACACTGTATCATAGTTAGAGAGGTAGAGAACAGTGTATCATAGTTAGAGAGGTAGAGAACACTGTATCATAGTTAGAGAGGTAGAGAACACTGTATCATAGTTAGAGAGGTAGAGAACACTGTATCATAGTTAGAGAGGTAGAGAACAGTGTATCATAGTTAGAGAGGTAGAGAGCACTGTAACATAGTTAGAGAGGTAGAGAACAGTGTATCATAGTTATAGAGGTAGAGAACACTGTAACATAGTTAGAGAGGTAGAGAACAGTGTATCATAGGTAGAGAGGTAGAGAACATTGTATCATAGTTAGAGAGGTAGAGAACAGTGTATCATAGTTAGAGAGGTAGAGAACAGTGTATCATAGTTAGAGAGGTAGAGAACACTGTATCATAGTTAGAGAGGTAGAGAACACTGTATCATAGTTAGAGAGGTAGAGAACAGTGTATCATAGTTAGAGAGGTAGAGAACAGTGTATCATAGTTAGAGAGGTAGAGAACACTGTATCATAGTTAGAGAGGTAGAGAACAGTGTATCATAATTAGAGAGGTAGAGAACACTGTATCATAGTTAGAGAGGTAGAGAACAGTGTATCATAGTTAGAGAGGTAGAGAGCACTGTAACATAGTTAGAGAGGTAGAGAACAGCGTATCATAGTTAGATAGGTAGAGAACACTGTAACATAGTTAGAGAGGTAGAGAACAGTGTATCATAGTTAGAGAGGTAGAGAACAGTGTATCATAGTTAGAGAGGTAGAGAACACTGTATCATAGTTAGAGAGGTAGAGAACACTGTATCATAGTTAGAGAGGTAGAGAACACTGTAACATAGTTAGAGAGGTAGAGAACAGTGTATCATAGTTAGAGAGGTAGAGAACAGTGTATCATAGTTAGAGAGGTAGAGAACACTGTATCATAGTTAGAGAGGTAGAGAACATTGTATCATAGTTAGAGAGGTAGAGAACAGTGTATCATAGTTAGAGAGGTAGAGAGGTAGAGAACACTGTATCATAGTTAGAGAGGTAGAGAACACTGTATCATAGTTAGAGAGGTAGAGAACATTGTATCATAGTTAGAGAGGTAGAGAACAGTGTATCATAGTTAGAGAGGTAGAGAACATTGTATCATAGTTAGAGAGGTAGAGAACACTGTATCATAGTTAGAGAGGTAGAGAACAGTGTATCATAGTTAGAGAGGTAGAGAACAGTGTATCATAGTTAGAGAGGTAGAGAACACTGTATCATAGTTAGAGAGGTAGAGAACAGTGTATCATAGTTAGAGAGGTAGAGAACAGTGTAACATAGTTAGAGAGGTAGAGAACAGTGTATCATAGAGAGGTAGAGAACAGTGTATCATAGTTAGAGAGGTAGAGAACAGTGTATCATAGTTAGAGAGGTAGAGAACAGTGTATCATAGTTAGAGAGGTAGAGAACAGTGTATCATAGTTAGAGAGGTAGAGAACACTGTATCATAGTTAGAGAGGTAGAGAACACTGTATCATAGTTAGAGAGGTAGAGAACACTGTATCATAGTTAGAGAGGTAGAGAACACTGTATCATAGTTAGAGAGGTAGAGAACATTGTATCATAGTTAGAGAGGTAGAGAACAGTGTATCATAGTTAGAGAGGTAGAGAACATTGTATCATAGTTAGGGAGGTAGAGAACACTGTATCATAGTTAGAGAGGTAGAGAACAGTGTATCATAGTTAGAGAGGTAGAGAACAGTGTATCATAGTTAGAGAGGTAGAGAACACTGTATCATAGTTAGAGAGGTAGAGAACAGTGTATCATAGTTAGAGAGGTAGAGAACAGTGTAACATAGTTAGAGAGGTAGAGAACACTGTAACATAGTTAGAGAGGTAGAGAACACTGTATCATAGTTAGAGAGGTAGAGAACAGTGTATCATAGTTAGAGAGGTAGAGAACACTGTATCATAGTTAGAGAGGTAGAGAACACTGTATCATAGTTAGAGAGGTAGAGAACACTGTATCATAGTTAGAGAGGTAGAGAACAGTGTATCATAGTTAGAGAGGTAGAGAGCACTGTAACATAGTTAGAGAGGTAGAGAACACTGTAACATAGTTAGAGAGGTAGAGAACAGTGTATCATAGTTAAAGAGGTAGAGAACAGTGTATCATAGTTAGAGAGGTAGAGAACACTGTATCATAGTTAGAGAGGTAGAGAACAGTGTATCATAGTTAGAGAGGTAGAGAACACTGTATCATAGTTAGAGAGGTAGAGAACACTGTATCATAGTTAGGGAGGTAGAGAACAGTGTATCATAGTTAGAGAGGTAGAGAACAGTGTATCATAGTTAGAGAGGTAGAGAACACTGTATCATAGTTAGAGAGGTAGAGAACACTGTATCATAGTTAGAGAGGTAGAGAACACTGTATCATAGTTAGAGAGGTAGAGAACACTGTATCATAGTTAGAGAGGTAGAGAACACTGTATCATAGTTAGAGAGGTAGAGAACACTGTATCATAGTTAGAGAGGTAGAGAACACTGTATCATAGTTAGAGAGGTAGAGAACACTGTATCATAGTTAGAGAGGTAGAGAACAGTGTATCATAGTTAGAGAGGTAGAGAACACTGTATCATAGTTACAGAGGTAGAGAACACTGTATCATAGTTAGAGAGGTAGAGAACACTGTATCATAGTTAGAGAGGTAGAGAACACTGTATCATAGTTAGAGAGGTAGAGAACACTGTATCATAGTTAGAGAGGTAGAGAACAGTGTATCATAGTTAGAGAGGTAGAGAACAGTGTATCATAGTTAGAGAGGTAGAGAACAGTGTAACATAGTTAGAGAGGTAGAGAACACTGTATCATAGTTAGAGAGGTAGAGAACGTTGTGTCATAGTTAGAGAGGTAGAGAACAGTGTATCATAGTTAGAGAGGTAGAGAACAGTGTATCATAGTTAGAGAGGTAGAGAACAGTGTAACATAGTCAGAGAGGTAGAGGACACTGTATCATAGTTAGAGAGGTAGAGAACGTTGTGTCATAGTTAGAGAGGTAGAGAACAGTGTATCATAGTTAGAGAGGTAGAGAACAGTGTATCATAGTTAGAGAGGTAGAGAACACTGTATCATAGTTAGAGAGGTAGAGAACACTGTATCATAGTTAGAGAGGTAGAGAACAGTGTATCATAGTTAGAGAGGTAGAGAACAGTGTATCATAGTTAGAGAGGTAGAGAACAGTGTAACATAGTTAGAGAGGTAGAGAACACTGTATCATAGTTAGAGAGGTAGAGAACGTTGTGTCATAGTTAGAGAGGTAGAGAACAGTGTATCATAGTTAGAGAGGTAGAGAACAGTGTATCATAGTTAGAGAGGTAGAGAACAGTGTAACATAGTCAGAGAGGTAGAGGACACTGTATCATAGTTAGAGAGGTAGAGAACGTTGTGTCATAGTTAGAGAGGTAGAGAACAGTGTATCATAGTTAGAGAGGTAGAGAACAGTGTATCATAGTTAGAGATGTAGAGAACATTGTATCATAGTTAGAGAGGTAGAGAACATTGTAACATAGTTAGAGAGGTAGAGAACAGTGTATCATAGTTAGAGAGGTAGAGAACACTGTATCATAGTTAGAGAGGTAGAGAACAGTGTATCATAGTTAGAGATGTAGAGAACATTGTTTCATAGTTAGAGAGGTAGAGAACATTGTATCATAGTTAGAGAGGTAGAGAACAGTGTATCATAGTTAGAGAGGTAGAGAACACTGTATCATAGATAGAGAGGTAGAGAACATTGTATCATAGTTAGAGATGTAGAGAACATTGTATCATAGTTAGAGATGTAGAGAACATTGTATCATAGTTAGAGAGGTAGAGAACAGTGTATCATAGTGTTACGTACATTTATTACCTAAGGGGGTAGTCTTCGGTCCTGCCAAATGTACGCACCAGTTTTATATAGTTATATTATTTGAGCGTTCGATTGATTCACGCACTGACGTGCACAATGCAGTGTGAGTTGCTTTGGACGCACGGGTAACCTAGTTTGGAAGGAGTGACGTCATGTGAGTTCGGGGCAGTACGGACTGTGTTTATGTCCGAGGTATATTTCTTGGGATATTTTATTGGCAAGTTTGGAAGAAGCCATTACTTTTGTATGATCTCTACTGGTTCATGATGCAGCCAAGAGTAGAAGTATCATGTAAGTGTCGCCCCATGTCATTGAATGTTTATTGAGTAAATTAATGTATAAGGCCGCTCATAGTTCTGATCTAGCGGGAAGTCATCACAGTATGTCCTTCCTAGAATGGACAGACGGAGTCGTTAGCCCTTTTGAATTACCGTAGAGGGGAGGATTCCTACGAAGAAACAAAGTTAATTGATTTGCATACTTCTTATGTTTATATGCCGTATTTTCGTAAATGCCAAAGTCGTGGCATGGATACAGAGAGGTTGGTCAATACAGAACTCTAACCTGGTCGTATTGTTGTGGATGACTTTGTTTGGATTGTTATATATCTATGCTACCTAAATATTGTATGAAGGAAGTCTGGAATTAGTGCGAGTATGACAAGAAATATTACTCAGTGAGATTTAATCCGTTGGTCATAGGATACGTCCTTGAGAGAAGGTCAACGGACGTTACTACAATACATATGCTATGGCAAAGGAAGTGATCGATCTTTAGTCACTTGAATGAGAGGACTTAATTGTAGAGATCTTCATAAACTTGAAAAGTCAATGATCAACATTTTGATGTAATGACCTTTTTGCAACTGTAAATATGACCGTCTTGTTCAACGTCGTATATGTCACGTTCAATAAAATATATGTACAATCATCACAGCCTTGTGTGCTGCCAGTCAATAACCAGTTCATCACTACTTGTTGGTGTTCGTGTTGAAGAACATTTATGACATTTTCGTTCTATCAAAACCATTCGCGTAAATAACACTCTTTACCAGTAGAACTGAACCCAACAGTAATTGGTGTGCCAGTCTGGTTTTGAAATCAAGAATTTCACAGGAAACGTACCCAATACAATTATCATTAATGAAGATCTGAACTTTCAAGGCGACAACATCTTGGGATCATCTGAAGATCTGAACTTTCAAGGCGACAACATCTTGGGATCATCTCTTTGTCACTATTACGTGCAAGCTGTGGTCTAATACTCAGAACGAAGTATTTTATCCTCACACGTACATACACGGAGACGAGGCACATTGGTTTTTTTTCCTGCACGCGAGATGAGTATAACGTGTTGTCGTTGTACCCTTTATTACGTTTAGCTGTGCCTTAAATAATTATGTCCATATTTATATTTTCCTTGTTATATGTTATATGTTGTTCATTTGTCGTGGAAGGTAGGGAGGTTGATCTGACGAACGAGATCCATCTCGAAGCCAATTCGGGCTCTTCGTCAGACGTTCTGTAGGGCTCAACTTGTAAGTTTCAATTGAGCGATAGTTCCGGTACAAGGCTAGAAACCTTGCCGAAGTTCCGATCGCTAGTTGCTTCTTATAATAGTATCTGTTTAGCTGTTTCGTCACGTTTAATTGTTGTTTTGGGTATTTATTTTACTCGTACCTTAGTTTTATAAAGTATTTTGTTTATATATTACGTCATTCTCACCTTTCCTGTCGTTCAGTTTTTTACAAAACCTATGTTTTTACACTGTGTTGTCTATTGTCTTGTTGATTAATTGATCGCAGTTATCATCGTAACTCTTTACGACATTCTATTTTTAGTTTCACATTTTTATTTTTATTGGATTTCTGCGACTGTTTTCTATCGTCTTTGATTATCGTGTCTTGTCGGTATTGTTTCTATTGTTTGTCACGTTATTACTTTCATGACATTTCATTACATAAATAACTGTATTGATTATTAACATATTTAATAACTATATGATAACATTATACCGTTCTAAGGACAGGAACGAAGAACACTTGTTATAGTAACAAGGTTAACTAATTTATATTGATTAATTATCATTTTAAATATCTAGAGTACTGTGACTACTTATAAAGCATAATGTATTCACTCGATTATTTCATTAAGCAAGCAAAAGCTTTGCAAATACCTGCTGAAGAGGTACGACAATTCGCTATGTCGGAATATAAAGAATCTCAAAGGTTGGAAGCTCAAAGATTGGAAGCTGAAAAGTTAAGATTGGAAAATTTGAAATTTGAGGCAGATCAAAAACGGATTGAGGCTGAGGAACAAGAGAAGAAGATGAAATTTGAGGCAGATCAAAAACGGATTGATGCTGAGGAACATGAAAAGAAAAGGAAATTTATAGCTGAGGAAGAGGAGAAAAAAATGAGATTGGCCGCTGAATTAGAAGAGAAACGATTTCAGCGAGAGGCAGAACAGAAACAAAAAGAAATGGAAGTTAAACAAAAGGAAATGGAAGAAAGAAGATTAATAGCTGAACAAAATATATTACGACTTCAGCTTGAGAGGGAAGAGAATGATAGAAAACGACAGCATGAACTAAAATTAGCAGAGTCAGAATATGAGAGACTTAGGTTAACTCAGGAATCTAATTCTCAGAGAACTTTTGAAAGCCAAACTTCATCCAGACAGGATCATTTTAAGGAAATTCACCTTAAATTACCAAAATTTAATCCCCCGTCTGATGACGTAATATTCTTCCTAGATAGGTTTGAGGCCACTTGTGGGTCTTATAACGTGGATAAAGCGCTATACTGTACATATTTATCCAGATTACTTACAGGGGATGCATTAGCAGTTTATCATACCACCAGCATTGGTGAGAAAAATGACTATAATGCTCTTAGAGCGGCACTTCTGCAAAAATTCCAAATGACAGAAGACGAATATCGTTTAAGATTTCATACATTACTACCTCAATCTGGCAGAAATTTTAGTGATTTTCTGTCACAGATACGACTAACATTAGAAAGATGGATCGAATTATCCAAAATTGAAAAGTCATATGAAGGTCTCTTCGATTTACTGATGCGCGATAAGGTACTTTCGTCTGTAAATCCTACATTTCTCGCATTTTTACACGAAAGGAAACCTTTATCTATGAAAGGCTTAGAAGAACATGCAAAAAATTTTTGTACTGCTCACCCAAACATGGATCTAAGTAACGCACAGATTAAGAATGAATTGCCTGTTGCTTTTGCAGCACAACAAAACAATTTTTCACGAAATCGTTCCTTTAGTGCTGACAGGTATGTCAATAAGGGAAATAATTACAATTTTAACAATGATAACTTTTACAAAGGGAAGCAATTTCAACAATCTGCTCCATTTAATGTTTCTTGGAACCAAACTCACAGATCGCGAGATTTTGGTAACAATAATTTTAAAAATAATCAAGGACATTATAATAAACAAAACTGGAGATCAAAATCTCAGG
This sequence comes from Oreohelix idahoensis, assembly GCA_024509875.1. NCBI lineage: Eukaryota > Metazoa > Mollusca > Gastropoda > Stylommatophora > Oreohelicidae > Oreohelix > Oreohelix idahoensis. Next base: position 217,872 of record JAMPIV010018826.1, read on the forward strand.
GTCCGCAAAACAGACAAGGTTCTTGGAATAAAAATTTTAAAGAACAGCATAACTTTAATTATACAAACTATCGGACTCATCCAAATTTTAACTCTAGTAGAAAAGACAATTATGGCAATTTTAATGCAAATAATCAAAATCGATCGCGTCGCAGAGAAAGATCGTCGAGTAATACGGGTAGACATTCTAATGTCTCTTTAATTGATACACAGGCTAACATTGAACAGGGTAAAGTAGCTGAAACTCACAATGCTATGTCTTGTTCTCTTGATTGTACCCAGGTGAAAGACTGTCCAGAATGCTCGACTCTTTTCCAGCCTAAGGCGATCACGACACTGCGTTGCGGACATACCTTGCCTAGTCTACCTGCAGTCTGTACGGCCACTGCTGCGTCAGTACACCAGGGACAGGGCTCTCTTAAGTTTAACAAGGGATTTGTTAACAATATTTCATGCTCTCTCCTATTTGACTCAGGTTGTAGCACTGTGGGCGTCCGGACGTCGCTAATCAACCCAAGTTGTGCCACGGGCAGGGTTGTCAAGTGTGTGACTTTTGGTGGCACCGTCGAAACATTTCCCACTGCTATTATTGATCTTAATACACCATTTTTTTCAGGAAAGATCCAAGCATGTCTTCTTCCGAATCCAATTTGTGATTTAATACTTGGTCGCATACATGGTATTAAAGAGTGTACAGCACAGCAAATAGCTGAATGGGAAGAGCGACATATTCAAACTGCAAATGCAGTAGTGACTAGAGCGCAAGCTACTAATATGTCGCATGATACACCTATTGAACCTACAGTTCATACCACTTGTGATGATGATGCTCCTATTTCACGGGAGTTGTTTGCAACATTGCAAAAGAATGATGATTCATGAAAAATTTTTTTTCAGTATGTGAACAAAAAGAATACAAGCAACAAACTTGCAAAATCTAGACATGACTTTATACTTAAAAATGGGATTTTGGTGAGAGTAATACGAGAAAAGGATTCATCCTTATGTTATCAGATCTTAGTCCCATCCTCTATGAGATCTCGTATATTACGACATGCGCATGACTCGCAATGTGCGGGCCATATGGGTTTTTCGCGTACCAAATCCAGAGTGCTTTCGGCATTCTACTGGCCAGGCGTCCATAGGGACATCACTCTCTATTGTCGGTCCTGTTTGATATGTCAGGAAGTTAAGGTACGGGGTCCATTTCATGCGGCTCCTATTCAAGCTGCGGACATCCCGATTAGACCATTTGATAAAATGGCCATTGACATTATTGGTCCAATGCTTCCATCTGCTAGAGGGCATACGCATATCCTTACGTGCATTGATATGTGCACTCGTTGGCCTGAGGCCATCCCTCTCAAGAACACTTCATCTGCCAGTGTAGCAGAGGCATTGATGTTAATCTTTTCACGCATTGGTTTTCCACGGAAAATCTTGTCGGATCATGGGGTTCAGTTCATTTCTGAATCCATGTCTCAAGTTATGAAGACATTAGGTATAGACAGATCTCTTAGTTCTATTTATCATCCGATGTCAAATGGGTTAATTGAGCGTCTCAATAGGACACTCAAGCAGTTGTTGGGTAAGATGACTCAAGACCATCCCCAAGACTGGGATCGGGTCCTACCCGCTTGTCTCTTTGCGTATCGCGAAGTACAAAATCAAGCAACGGGGTTTTCTCCATTCCAGCTTGTTTTTGGCATGCAACCACGCGGTCCTATGTCGTTAATCCACGACTTATTGGTTGATGAGAATATTGAAGAGGAAACTCAATCCTCTTATGAGTATGTGATCTCTCTGAGAAAGAGAATCATAGATGCTTGTAGACTAGCTACTGCATCATCCGAACAAGCCAAAGAAAAAGCTCGTCTATTTGCAAACAAGTATAGACGTCTTCGCCAGCTTATACCTGGTGATGAAGCTTTTGTCTTACTACCTGCGCATAACAATCGTCTTTTAATTACCTGGAGAGGTCCTTTCAGGATCATCTCAAGAATATCCGATGTCGACTACATCGTTGATGTTAATGGTAAACATAAAACCTTCCACATTAACATGTTGAAGGAATATTACTCACGTCCTGATTATCTACAGTCAGTGTTTCAGGCAACTGACGATCCTACACCTCCTATTCAACACTATTCTAGTTTGTCAGTCATCCAAGAAGAAGAATCTTCTTTCGATGATGTACAACTACCAATACCAGTTGTACCACTCCATTCCACTGAGAAATGGAATGATGTTACAATCTCATCTACTCTTTCGGCTGATCAACGTCAGCAAGTCTCTAATATTCTACACTCGTATGAGGATGTCCTCACTGACATCCCAGGTCATACGTCAGTCATCCAACATGACATTATTCTGACTGACGATACGCCTATTCGAGTTCGCCCATATCCTATTCCTTTACACTTTCGTGATAAGGTTGATAAGGAATTGGATGAGATGCTCCAATTAAATATAATTGAACCATCTTCATCACCATATTCTTCTTCCATGGTAATCATTAGGAAGAAAGACAACAATATACGTCTTTGCGTAGATTACAGGAAATTAAACAAAGTTACAAAATTCGATGCGGAACCATTACCTCTTTTAGATGACTTATTGGAGAGATTATCTCATGCTACATTCTTTTCGAAATTTGACCTTTCAAAGGGATATTGGCAAGTGCCACTCACTCCTAAAGCAAAGCCATTCACCGCTTTCTCGACACCACGGGGTCTTTTTCAATGGAATTTTATGCCATTCGGGTTAATGAATGCGCCAGCTACCTTTGTACGCATGATGCGTCGCATATTGTCTCATCGTCCCGATGTCATTACTTATATAGATGACATCTGTCTTTTCAGTGACTCTTGGGATGAACATATTCAGGGTTTAAAATCTTTACTTTCTACCTTACGGGATTATAACTTAACAGCGAAACCTTCAAAGGCTTTTGTCGGTTTTCATGACATCTCATTTCTGGGTCACCGCATAGGTCATGGTTTCATGTATACAGAAGACAGTAACGTCTCTAAAATTTTAAACATTTCAGCACCTAAGACAAAAAAACAAGTTAGGTCGCTTTTAGGACTAATACAGTTCTATTCAAAATTCATCCCTCATTTGTCTACTATAACTGCACCTTTTTCTTCTCTACTGAAGAAAGGCACATCTAATGTAATAAAGTGGTCGCAGGATCACCAAACGGCGTTAGACTATATAAAACAATTTTTTTCAAATGCACCTTTTTTAAGGTTGCCTAACAAAGATCTCACCTTTGTCCTTCGCAGTGATGCAAGTTCTTACGCTATTGCTGCAGTTTTGATGCAGGAATATAACGGCACCTTATTTCCGGTTATGTACGTATCCAGAAAGCTCACGCCGAGCGAGACGAAATATTCCGTTCTGGATAAAGAGCTCCTTGCTCTTGTCTGGGCAATCACTAAACTGGATCGTTATCTCCTCGGATCTCATTTTGTGGTGGAGTCTGATCAGAAAGCTCTTACCGCACTGAACACAGGGAACGTTAAGTCATCAAAGTCAGCGCGTTACGCTATAGCACTTCAACCGTTCCATTTTGAGATACGAGCTATTCCTGGAGTGCAGAATGTGTTCGCAGACTGTCTATCAAGATGCCCAAGTGAACGTGTCGAAACTAAACCACTTCCAGATGTTGGAACATCCTCACCGATAACATGAATAACTTTGTACATTGTTATTGATACTATATTAACGTTTTATTAGAACGGGAACATTGGTACTACAGTAACTTTTTATTAATATGGCAACATTGTTAAGAGCGACAAATATACATTTGTTATTCCTATGGAACATATTACACTACATAACGTGTTAGAGAATATATTATATCGTGTATGGAACATTGAGAACATTATCTCGTCGATTACTAACTAGTTGTAACGGAACAGTGACATATTGATAGTGATATTGAAATTACTTAGAATATATTGTTAACTAGTTATTTGTTAGTAATTAAGGAATATATAAATTAGATTAATTCAATTTAATCTATTTAATTGATTATGGATCACACACATACTAACTTTCTTAGTTGTCACGTAATGCCTGCATTCACGGGTCTTAGTTATGATATCTCACTTTTAGATCACTAGTCAACCATACTAGTGTTAGAAAAACATTAAGTGTGTTAATTCTTAATGTGTTTAATTTTGCATTGTTTCATTTTTGCACATTGTAATTTCAATTTTTTCTGTTTTATTGATTCTCTTGTCATTGATCATCATCAGTGTTGCTGTTCATTTTCATTTTTGAAATCATATGTTTCAAATTTTGTTGAAAACTTAGTTGAATTTTATTATCATCTTTTTTTTTATGGTTTTTTTTTCATTTTTCATTTTCAAACTTGTTTTACCACATCGTTCCAAAGTAGGTCGTTTGTGGATGTGTGCTTTAATGCATACTATCATTTAGTTATATTCATTTCGTTTAATATTCTTTTCTTAATATGGTATAACTTTATGCATTTAATATATCTTGTTGTAGTTTTGACTCACCTCTCTCGGGTATTAAGTTCAAAAAAAAATTAATAGAATTAATTTTTTTTAAGGGGAGGTGATAAGGGAGCTGTTACGTACATTTATTACCTAAGGGGGTAGTCTTCGGTCCTGCCAAATGTACGCACCAGTTTTATATAGTTATATTATTTGAGCGTTCGATTGATTCACGCACTGACGTGCACAATGCAGTGTGAGTTGCTTTGGACGCACGGGTAACCTAGTTTGGAAGGAGTGACGTCATGTGAGTTCGGGGCAGTACGGACTGTGTTTATGTCCGAGGTATATTTCTTGGAATATTTTATTGGCAAGTTTGGAAGAAGCCATTACTTTTGTATGATCTCTACTGGTTCATGATGCAGCCAAGAGTAGAAGTATCATGTAAGTGTCGCCCCATGTCATTGAATGTTTATTGAGTAAATTAATGTATAAGGCCGCTCATAGTTCTGATCTAGCGGGAAGTCATCACAGTATGTCCTTCCTAGAATGGACAGACGGAGTCGTTAGCCCTTTTGAATTACCGTAGAGGGGAGGATTCCTACGAAGAAACAAAGTTAATTGATTTGCATACTTCTTATGTTTATATGCCGTATTTTCGTAAATGCCAAAGTCGTGGCATGGATACAGAGAGGTTGGTCAATACAGAACTCTAACCTGGTCGTATTGTTGTGGATGACTTTGTTTGGATTGTTATATATCTATGCTACCTAAATATTGTATGAAGGAAGTCTGGAATTAGTGCGAGTATGACAAGAAATATTACTCAGTGAGATTTAATCCGTTGGTCATAGGATACGTCCTTGAGAGAAGGTCAACGGACGTTACTACAATACATATGCTATGGCAAAGGAAGTGATCGATCTTTAGTCACTTGAATGAGAGGACTTAATTGTAGAGGATCTTCATAAACTTGAAAAGTCAATGATCAACATTTTGATGTAATGACCTTTTTGCAACTGTAAATATGACCGTCTTTGTTCAACGTCGTATATGTCACGTTCAATAAAATATATGTACAATCATCACAGCCTTGTGTGCTGCCAGTCAATAACCAGTTCATCACTACTTGTTGGTGTTCGTGTTGAAGAACATTTATGACATTTTCGTTCTATCAAAACCATTCGCGTAAATAACACTCTTTACCAGTAGAACTGAACCCAACACATAGTTAGAGAGGTAGAGAACACTGTATCATAGTCAGAGCGGTAGAGAACAGTGTATCATAGTTAGAGAGGTAGAGAACAGTGTATCATAGTTAGAGAGGTAGAGAACACTGTATCATAGTTAGAGAGGTAGAGAACATTGTATCATAGTTAGAGATGTAGAGAACATTGTATCATAGTTAGAGATGTAGAGAACATTGTATCATAGTTAGAGAGGTAGAGAACAGTGTATCACAGTTAGAGAGGTAGAGAACACTGTATCATAGTTAGAGAGGTAGAGAACAGTGTATCATAGTTAGAGAGGTAGAGAACAGTATATCATAGTTAGAGAGGTAGAGAAATCATAGTTAGAGAGGTAGAGAACACTGTATCATAGTTAGAGAGGTAGAGAACATTGTATCATAGTTAGAGATGTAGAGAACATTGTATCATAGTTAGAGATGTAGAGAACATTGTATCATAGTTAGAGAGGTAGAGAACAGTGTATCACAGTTAGAGAGGTAGAGAACACTGTATCATAGTTAGAGAGGTAGAGAACAGTGTATCATAGTTAGAGAGGTAGAGAACAGTATATCATAGTTAGAGAGGTAGAGAACACTGTATCATAGTTAGAGAGGTAGAGAACATTGTATCATAGTTAGAGAGGTAGAGAACATTGTGTCATAGTTAGAGAGGTAGAGAACATTGTGTTATAGTTAGAGAGGTAGAGAACATTGTGTCATAGTTAGAGAGGTAGAGAACATTGTATCATAGTTAGAGAGGTAGAGAACATTGTGTCATAGTTAGAGAGGTAGAGAACATTGTGTCATAGTTAGAGAGGTAGAGAACAGTGTGTCATAGTTAGAGAGGTAGAGAACATTGTATCATATTTAGAGAACATTGTGTCATAGTTAGAGAGGTAGAGAACATTGTGTCATAGTTAGAGAGGTAGAGAACATTGTGTCATAGTTAGAGAGGTAGAGAACATTGTGTCATAGTTAGAGAGGTAGAGAACATTGTGTCATAGTTAGAGAGGTAGAGAACATTGTGTCATAGTTAGAGAGGTAGAGAACAGTGTATCATAGTTAGAGAGGTAGAGAACATCGTGTCATAGTTAGAGAGGTAGAGAACATTGTGTCATAGTTAGAGAGGTAGAGAACAGTGTATCATAGTTAGAGAGGTAGAGAACACTGTATCATAGTTAGAGAGGTAGAGAACATTGTGTCATAGTTAGAGAGGTAGAGAACATTGTGTCATAGTTAGAGAGGTAGAGAACAGTGTATCATAGTTAGAGAGGTAGAGAACACTGTATCATAGTTAGAGAGGTAGAGAACAGTGTATCATAGTTAGAGAGGTAGAGAACAGTGTATCATAGTTAGAGAGGTAGAGAACAGTGTATCATAGTTAGAGAGGTAGAGAACACTGTATCATAGTTAGAGAGGTAGAGAACATTGTAACATAGTTAGAGAGGTAGAGAACAGTGTATCATAGTTAGAGAGGTAGAGAACAGTGTATCATAGTTAGAGAGATAGAGAACAGTGTATCATAGTTAGAGAGGTAGAGAACACTGTATCATAGTTAGAGAGGTAGAGAACAGTGTATCATAGTTAGAGAGGTAGAGAACAGTGTATCATAGTTAGAGAGGTAGAGAACATTGTATCATAGTTAGAGAGGTAGAGAACATTGTATCATAGTTAGAGAGGTAGAGAACATTGTATCATAGTTAGAGATGTAGAGAACATTGTGTCATAGTTAGAGAGGTAGAGAACATTGTATCATAGTTAGAGATGTAGAGAACATTGTATCATAGTTAGAGATGTAGAGAACATTGTGTCATAGTTAGAGAGGTAGAGAACATTGTATCATAGTTAGAGATGTAGAGAACATTGTATCATAGTTAGAGATGTAGAGAACATTGTGTCATAGTTAGAGAGGTAGAGAACATTGTATCATAGTTAGAGAGGTAGAGAACAGTGTATCATAGTTAGAGATGTAGAGAACATCGTATCATAGTTAGAGAGGTAGAGAACATCGTATCATAGTTAGAGAGGTAGAGAACAGTGTATCATAGTTAGAGATGTAGAGAACATTGTATCATAGTTAGAGAGGTAGAGAACAGTGTATCATAGTTAGAGATGTAGAGAACATTGTATCATAGTTAGAGAGGTAGAGAACAGTGTATCATAGTTAGAGAGGTAGAGAACAGTGTATCATAGTTAGAGATGTAGAGAACATTGTATCATAGTTAGAGAGGTAGAGAACAGTGTATCATAGTTAGAGAGGTAGAGAACATTGTATCATAGTTAGAGAGGTAGAGAACAGTGTATCATAGTTAGAGATGTAGAGAACAGTGTATCATAGTTAGAGAGGTAGAGAACAGTGTATCATAGTTAGAGAGGTAGAGAACATTGTGTCATAGTTAGAGAGGTAGAGAACATTGTGTCATAGTTAGAGAGGTAGAGAACATTGTGTCATAGTTAGAGAGGTAGAGAACATTGTGTCATAGTTAGAGAGGTAGAGAACAGTGTATCATAGTTAGAGAGGTAGAGAACATTGTATCATAGTTAGAGAGGTAGAGAACAGTGTATCATAGTTAGAGATGTAGAGAACAGTGTATCATAGTTAGAGAGGTAGAGAACAGTGTATCATAGTTAGAGAGGTAGAGAACAGTGTATCATAGTTAGAGAGGTAGAGAACATTGTGCCATAGTTAGAGAGGTAGAGAACATTGTGTCATAGTTAGAGAGGTAGAGAACATGTATCATAGTTAGAGAGGTAGAGAACATTGTGTCATAGTTAGAGAGGTAGAGAACACTGTATCATAGTTAGAGAGGTAGAGAACAGTGTATCATAGTTAGAGAGGTAGAGAACAGTGTATCATAGTTAGAGATGTAGAGAACACTGTAACATAGTTAGAGAGGTAGAGAACACTGTATCATAGTTAGAGAGGTAGAGAACAGTGTATCATAGTTAGAGATGTAGAGAACACTGTAACATAGTTAGAGAGGTAGAGAACATTGTGTCATAGTTAGAGAGGTAGAGAACACTGTATCATAGTTAGAGAGGTAGAGAACAGTGTATCATAGTTAGAGATGTAGAGAACATTGTGTCATAGTTAGAGAGGTAGAGAACACTGTATCATAGTTAGAGAGGTAGAGAACAGTGTATCATAGTTAGAGATGTAGAGAACACTGTAACATAGTTAGAGAGGTAGAGAACAGTGTATCATAGTTAGAGAGGTAGAGAACATTGTGTCATACTTAGAGAGGTAGAGAACACTGTATCATAGTTAGAGAGGTAGAGAACATCGTGTCATAGTTAGAGAGGTAGAGAACAGTGTATCATAGTTAGAGAGGTAGAGAACACTGTAACATAGTTAGAGAGGTAGAGAACATTGTGTCATAGTTAGAGAGGTAGAGAACAGTGTATCATAGTTAGAGATGTAGAGAACACTGTAACATAGTTAGAGAGGTAGAGAACACTGTATCATAGTTAGAGAGGTAGAGAACAGTGTATCATAGTTAGAGATGTAGAGAACACTGTAACATAGTTAGAGATGTAGAGAACATTGTGTCATAGTTAGAGATGTAGAGAACACTGTATCATAGTTAGAGAGGTAGAGAACAGTGTATCATAGTTAGAGATGTAGAGAACATTGTGTCATAGTTAGAGAGGTAGAGAACATTGTATCATAGTTAGAGAGGTAGAGAACATTGTATCATAGTTAGAGATGTAGAGAACATCGTAAAATAGTTAGAGAAGTATGGAACATTATAGCACAGAGAGACGAGACAGGGAACATTACAACAGTTAAAGAGACAGGGAACATTGTAGCATTGTTAAAGTTAGGCAGGGAACACTACATAGCGATCCGAGAGACAGGGAATATTACAACGCAGCTAAAGAAAGGAACATTACATCTTGATTAGAGAGACAGGAACATTACAACGTAATTAGAGAGATGGGGACATTACATCGTAATTAGAGAGACAGGGACATTACATCGTAATTAGAGAGACAGGGACATACATTGTAATTAGAGACATGGAATATTGCAACGCAGTCAGATGCAGGGTAGCGTGGTTAAAGATAAGCAGGGAACATTAACAGGGAATGATAGAGAGCAGTGGTGTATTATTACATATACAACAGAAGAACTTATATTTGTTAGACAATATGCTAAGTAGGATTTCATTCATTCATAACCCTCCACTCCCAAAGGAGCATAGGCCTTCAACAAACACATGCCAAGTCTTCCTGTCACGTGCCATCATCTCAAGTTCTTTCCATGTTCTCCTCATCATTTTCACCTCTGTTTCCAACTCTCTTCTCCATGTACTTCTTGGTCTTCCTCTGCCTCTCTTGCCCTGGGGGTTCCAGAACAAGGACTGCCTTGTAATGCTATCAACAGGTTTCCTCAGTGTGTGTTCTATCCATCGCCATCGTCTTCTTCTCATTTCTTGTTCCACTGGCACTTGTCTAGTTCTTGTCATCAGTTCCACGTTGGTAACCTTGTCATACCATTTTAATCCCTCTATTCTACGCAAGCACCCATTTATGAAAGTCTGTAGCTTTTTGGTTGTTGTTTTTGTTGTTCTCCATGTCTCAGAGCCATACAATAGGACTGACTTCACATTTGAGTTGAAGATTCTTATTTTCGTGTTGGGTCCTATTTCTCTTGATCTCCATATATTTCCCAATGCAATGAAAGCTCCTCTTGCCCCCTGTATTCCTATTTTGATATCGCTGTCCGTCCCTCCAACTTTGTCTATATTACTGCCAAGATATGTGTATGACCCCACATCCTGCATTGGTGTCTCTTCAAGTTCAACCCTGTTATCGTTACCTGCATTTATTCGCATTATCCCTGTCCCCTCCCTGTGCACCCTCAGACCCAATTGCTGTGACCTCTCATCGAGTGTTTTCAATCTGTCCTGCATCTGATTACGGCTATGGGACAGAAGAGCCAAGTCATCAGCAAAATCCAGATCATCCAACTGCTTAGTCAGAGTCCACTGGATTCCATTTCTGTTGTGTGTTGTCGATGATCTCATAACCCAATCTATTGCCAGCAAGAAAAGAAATGGAGACAAGAGGCATCCCTGTCGCACTCCTGTTCTTATCCCAAACGGTTCTGTAAGCTGTCCTTCGTGAAGAACTCTGCATGTCATGTCTTCATATGTTTTCTTTATTAAATTAATGATCTTCAGGGGAACTCCATAATGCCTCAACAATTTCCAAAGTGATTCTCTGTCTACACTGTCAAATGCCTTTTCGTAGTCCACAAATCCGATGTATAGTGGTGAATGCCATTCCAGACTTTGTTCAACTATTATTCTCAAAGTGGCAATCTGGTCTGTACATGATCTGTTTTGTCGAAAACCTGCTTGTTCATCTCTCAGTTTCTTGTCTATGGACTCTTTTAATCTCTCAAGGATAATCCTGTTTAATACTTTTCCTGGCACTGATAGTAACATTATTCCTCTATAATTTGTGCACTCTTGTAAATTTCCCTTCTTAGGCAACTTAACCAGATATCCTTCCTTCCATTCTGCTGGTATCTCTTCCTTTTCCCAGACTTTACCAAGTAATTTATATAACATCTCTGTAGCCGTGTCGATATCTGCTTTGATGGCCTCTGCTGGAATGCCATCAGGTCTAGACGCTTTTCCATCTCTTAGAAGCTTTATGGCTTTCTTTATTTCTTCCTTCGTTGGTCTTTCGCCGTTAATTTGTAGCTCTTCTTCTGCTGGCTGGATGTCTGGCGGGTTTTGTGGAGCTGGTCTATTGAGAAGGTCCCCAAAATATTCTGTCCACCTCTTCATTTGCTCTTGTATATTGCTGAGCAGTTTCCCATTCTTGTCTTTTATGAGGCAACTTGTTTGCTTGTATTTCCCTGTTAGCTTCTTTGTGCTGCTATACAGTTCTCTCATATTTCCTTTGGCTGCAGCATCTTCTGCCTCTCTTGCCAACTCCTCAATATACTTCCTCTTGTCTCTTTTGATACTTCTTTTTACTTCTTTGTTTGCTTCTGTGTACACTTCTTGAGCCTTGGCTTTGGAACTTCTGGTTTTGCTTGTGTTTAACTCTGCTTTCTTGTTTTTTCTGTCTTTTATCTTATTGATGGTTTCTGTTGTTATCCATGCTTTTTGTTGTCTTTCCCTTTTCCCCAGTATTTCTTCACATGTCTCCTTCCTGTACCAAAATCCACAATACAAATGTATGGTCCTGCTTTACTCTGCCGATTTCATGTACATTATCTGTCACTCACTTTGTGTACATGATACAGCACATGGTACATCGCGCAAGAACAAACATCTGTCAATCACTTTGTGTACATGATACAGCACATGGTACATCGCGCAAGAACAAACATAAACGAGATTTTTCTTTTGTTTTAGGCTAATCAGGCTTTTGTATTTCAAGAATAGCTCCATAAACCAGTAGGCCTAGCCTATCTACTACTTGTCGCCACATCACGAACCTTCTAAAATTAATGAAATCTAAGAAAAAGCTTTTATGGAAGCTGAAAATAGTTTACACCCGCCAGGTTTTAAAGGCGGTAGTGTCAGTGAAAAGTTTTGACAAATTGCTGCAGAGTATGAACAAAATTAGTTTTTTTTTTAAAGCAGTTTATAGAGAAAAAAAAAATCTAACCGTTCCATGCCGGAAGTCATCAGCAGTATGTCCTGTGGCTATCTGGGTAAGAGTGGAAGAAAAATTCATGCTGGCAGTTTGATCTATGATTTATATCCGCACATGGACATTTGATAGGACAGTATTTATCTGTGAAATGTTTTGTAACAATAGCAGAATAGTCATAGACAAGGCTGGCTGCAGGCGACATGCTTCCACTAGGCGTGAATTTGTTAATCTTAATTTACTATACACAGTATCGCTTGAGCATGACAGACTCTATCTTCAGTATCGCCTCCCAGTTATAGACTGCTTCTACTCACTGTATCGCTCCAGTATGACAAACTGACTCTTATCACAGGATCCTCCAGTATGACAGACTATAATCACAGTTTCGCCTCACAATTATAGACTGACTCTAATCACAGTATTGCTCCAGTATGATAGACTGACTCTAATCACAGTATCGCTTCACAATGACAGATTGACTCTAATCACAGTATCGCTCCAGTATGACAGACTGACTGTAATCACATTATAGCTCCAGTATGACAGACTGACTCTAATCACAGTATCGCCCCAGTATGACAGACTGACTCTAATCACAGTATCGATCCAGTATGACAGACTGACTCTAATCACAGTATCGATCCAGTATGACAGACTGACTCTAATCACAGTATCGATCCAGTATGACAGACTGACCAGTTCACACAGTAAAGATATGATACATGCTAAAACAACAAATACTAAAAAAAAAAAAAAATCTGTCAGTGACTACAGAAGGAATACCAAAATAACTGATGCAGAAAAAAGTTGCTCAGGTCTTTGAAAAAAGAAAACAAAGAATTAACCACCCGTGCCAAAAAAGAAATGATAAAGTTGACAGTTTCCATGATGGTCGTCTAAAGACTTTGGGATCTTCTTTATGTTCATGATTCACTAAATAATCCTCTCTGTGTTCGTGATTTTCTAAATAGTCCACTTTATGATTCACTAGATAGTCCTCTTTAATTGTTCGATTCACTAAATAATCCTGTTTATGTTCATCTTCTTCTGCGTTCAGTTTGTAGTCATGCTAAATCTGCAGGCCTGTCGCCAAGACGAAGTCCACAGTCTTTACCAGGTCGGCGCGGCAGTCCCATAGCTTCTGCTGGAGCTCAGCACCCCTTGGCCAGGTCGCACGTCGCGGTTCATCGTGTCATGATTAACTAAATAATCCTGTTTATGTTCATGATTAACTAAATAATCACCTGTATGTTCATGATTAACTAAATAATCATATTCATGATTAACTAAATAATCATCTTTATGTTCATGATTTACTAAATAATCCTCTCTGGTTTCATGATTCACTAAATAATGATCTTTATAGTCACGATTAACTAAATAGTAATCTTAATTTTCATATTTTATTAAATAATCATCTCTGTGTTTATGATTCACTAAATTATGATCTTTATATTTACGATTCACTAAATAATCCTGTTTATGTTCATGATACACTAAATAATCCTGTTTATGTTCATGATTCACTAAATAATCCTGTTTATGTTCATGATTCACTAAATAATCCTGTTTAAATTCGTTCTTGTTTTATAATCCTTATGTTATTCTTTTATTGAATAATCCTAATAGTCCGCAAATTTTTAATCCTGCTAACGTTTGATCCGGTAAGATCATGAAGTTTGTAAAAGTTTGTCTTTCTTCTTTTTTTTTGTTTATTTCCCACTCTGTAAAGTGTCAGTCTGTATGCTCTGTAAGGAAGAGTGGTGTGTTGTTGAGATCAGGCATGCTCCAGTCTACCCAGCTGTAAATGGGTAACTCACCCTAGTCCTGAGTTAGGGAAGGCAAAGGCTCCAGGCGAAGCAGGCCCTAAACTTGGTCACTTCAACCGACGCAGGATGGTGTATGTATGGAGTAGAAATGTAGAGTGTGATTGACGCGAATGGTGTACTGTTCGTGTGCTGACCAAGATAATCACTCATACACTTGTGTCTACAAGGCACCAATGCAGACTGCTGGAATCTTTGTTTACTCAATTTATTCAGACGTACACACTGGGACATACGAGTACATCATGGTATGTTCACATATCAATTTGTAGGTATACATAGCAGATCTGAAGTCATGACACATTCAGAAATAACGGGCAGTACATCAAAAGTTCAATGTCATGATACATTATGGCCGCATCCCCCTATCTGACTAAACGCGTCAGTGAAGGCAGATCGGTAAATAACTGAAGTTACTTGACGTCCATAGTTTGTAGTATATATTATGAAACCACGAAAGGGGGGTTTCTAGCAAGATTGAGATCTCCCTGTCACTGTCCGATAATAGGATAAATAATCTGTTCTCTTGGCAGTGATCAAAACATATGATGACCGAAATCTAACATGGCCGCCTCCCTGAGTTGTCGTTCACTCATTCATAGGAAGGAGAATATAAGCCAGAGTTAATTTATAATGGGTATATAAATGATTTCATAAATGTTTCCATACAGCTCTACGGTGATCAGGTTAATTCACGTAGCCATAACCGCTGTAGGAAAGTCTGTCATCTTCGTCGATACAAAACACGACCCTAGCGATACGAAGCACAATGTTCCATCTAGGTCGAATCGACATGAGATCATCAAAATAGGGTCTGGCAATACATGGAGTCCGAATTATACATTGTACCGTACCTTAGGAGAGTCTCTAACATAAACTCTAGTAGAGATACCATCTCCTTTAGAAGAAAACCACTTCATGAATCATATTTCCTTAAGAATCTACCAGCCCTTTGAAAAGTGCGTACCCGCCATTATCACGGTACATCGGAACTCATCACGACTTGTCAAGACAACTCATACTTCCGCTAGACCGGAATAACAAGAATCTAGTCCCGCCTACCCATCCAAAATATACAATATAGGACTGATTCTACTTGTACTAATAATATGTAATACATATGAATTCAGGCCATAAACATAATAAGCAAATTAATATATTTTCTGGCCCTAAAAAATAAGTACAAACGTAAGAGCAATCCATGCGCCGGATCAATATCAAGAACGATTACTCCTATAATTAAAAGTGTGAATCAAACATGGATTCTCTCGCTTTTATCATAGACAGCATTTTCATACACAAATGAATGAATGTCTATATCTTCCCATATTAAATAGCCATATCGATTTTTGTAATATGTGCGTCAAAATATGCACGCAACAAAGTTCCTTATTCAAAAGGTGCTCCAGTACTTGTTTTCCGTTACTATAAGTTCAGAATCCTAACTTCTACTCTTTCATGGCGTCAGTCCAAGCTGTCTATTTTGACGATTCTGGAATGCAGCGTTGTATGTCTAAAATTTTCTGTTATATTGCATTTGTCCTGCCCACGCTCACACCTGGCGTTTCCGACAAAACTTTCAATCAACGTGAATGTATATTAACCTCTAAACTGCTAGTCCAAAAGCATTCGAAAGTGCATGTTGTTACAACTCTTTGCTGTCAGCAAACATGCATAAACTGATGGTTCAGCAAACATGCATAAACTGATGGTTCAGCAAACATGCATATACTGATGGTTCAGCAAACATGCATATACTGATGGTTCAGCAAACATGCATAAACTGATGGTTCAGCAAACATGCATATACTGATGGTTCAGCAAACATGCATAAACTGATGGTTCAGCAAACATGCATAAACTGATGGTTCAGCAAACATGCATAAACTGATGGTTCAGCAAACATGCATAAACTGATGGTTCAGCAAACATGCATAAACTGATGGTTCAGCAAACATGCATATACTGATGGTTCAGCAAACATGCATATACTGATGGTTCAGCAAACATGCATAAACTGATGGTTAAGCAAACATGCATATACTGATTGTTCAGCAAAATACGCAGTTGAAAATGGGGGTTCTGGCGTCCTCATGAAATTAAAGAATAGAATCCACTCTGTAGCAACCGCCACTGGCAAACACTGCAATAACTTCAATGCTGAAGCAGAAGCTCTGAAACACGCAGCTGAAACTCTTATTGAATGCAAAGCACATGCAGGAAAAACAAATAGTAATCTTTACAGATGCCCACTCAGTAATAACAGCCCTGAAGAGTCACCATGCTAAAGGATTGAAAGATCTGATAAACTCTCTTGAAAGACTGGCCAAATGCTTCAACAAGTACACAATCCAGTGGATACCAGCCCATTGCAACATATCAGGAAATGAAGAGGCAGACAAACTTGCTAAGAAAGGAGGAGCCTTTCAACAAAATGATATAGAGACAACTTACGAAATGGCAAAAACTACTATAAAAGCCATATTCAAGTCTACATGGGAAAGACAGCCCCCATGCGATTTTAAAAAAATGATGCATATCATCAGCTTTCTAGGCGAGAACAGGTCACCATTTTTCGGCTACGCATTGGACACAACAGATTGAGATACCATCTATACCACAAGTACAAAATTGGTGAAACAGATCTCTGCACCTGCGGTACCAGCCCGATGACAGTCGAACACCTGCTGCAGTACTGCCCAACCTACAGCAATAAACGGAGTAGCATATGGCAACAACCCACTTCTGTCAACGAAAATCTATTGAGAGATGTCAGGAACCTTGAGTTGACTACTGCCTTTATTAGAGTCATTAATGTGGAAGTCTGAAGGCGAACGAGGAAGAAGAAGAAGAAACGGTCAATTTTCCGTATATGGAGTTATTTCCATTTATTCTCGGTGATGATTACCACTACAACTTTTTACATCATCCATGTGTCTGTAATCGTCCTTACATCATCCATGTGTCTGTAATCTGTCACCAGTTTCGATAATGGACTGGCGCTCCCCGTGAAACATAACACTGGGTCACTACACAAAAATGACCTTGCCAGCCAATCTGGTCTGATTTGTATCAACTCTCACGTAAACAAACATGACACAAATGAATGGAAGAAGTGTAAACATTGACTGGAAAATACAAATACTGTGGGAAGGTAGAAAAATAGAATGTGCCGACAATCGAATAGTTCACATAATTAGTACGCACAATAAAGGTAATACAATACTGCCGGAGAGGAAGAGAGAGAGTGAACCAAATTATGTGACATGTATGTTTATGTATATTTCAATCGTCGCATTCCGCTGTCCAAAAGGGTAAAAATTCTGAGAAGATGAAGCGGTTGATGGAAACGGAGGTCGCCTGATGTTCATATTAGGAGACCTAATATTTGAAACGAGGCACTTGTTACCTCTTTGTTGTACAAGTTGCCAGCAGTCACCAACGTTAGACACCAACATCAGACGGGCCTTGAAGACGCTTGACAACCTTTGTAGTTACCCTCCTTGATTTCTGGAATCCACAGGGAAAGAGAGGCAGAGGTAGACCAAAAAACACATGGAGAAGAGAACTGGATACAGAGGGGAAAATGATGAGGAAAACATGGAAAGAACTTGAGCGGATGGCACAGGACAGGAAGACTTGGCATGTGTTTGTTGAAGGCCTATGCTCCTCGGGGAGCTAAAGGGTATTGAATGCTTGAAGTTAATGAATCACTAGGTATAGAACGTGAGCCTTCGATGAAGACGACAGACAAATATCTAATTAAAGCTGTGTATCTAATTCCCCCCTCTTTCCCCTTCCCCACCCGGCAAATCCCATACTTGTACAGCAGACCAAGATCTGTGAGCACAACAAGAAAATGGCGGCACAGAAAGCTAATCAAGTATGTTCCAATATTCACCACGCTCTTCAGTATCCAGATTTGAGAATAGACCACTAAAAGTGTAAGCCTTCAGTGGATGACAAGACAGACTTCCTCAAATGGAGAGTTATGAGGTCGGAGGTGATAGGAACTGGTAAATGTCGCATTACTCCTCCTAAATTCCGCCAAGAAACTGCGAGCTGAAAACTAATCCGATAAAATCTCGCTCAATTCCGCGCCAAAAACTTGGTTCGATCACTGCTCTTATACTTCAATAAAAAAAAGTAGGACTCGCCGACATTAGGACTATTACAGTAACGTCATCAGATCAGTAATGTGAAAAGTAGACGCCAAAATTTGACGTCGCTGGCTGCATACGTCCGCGACTGTTCTGTCTACATACGTTCGTGGCATTCTGTCTGCATACATCCGTGACTTTTCTGTCCAGATACGCCCGTGGCTTTTCTGTCTACACACGTCCGTGACTCCTATGTCTACATACGTCCGTGACTTTTTCTGTCAACATACGTCCGTGACTATTTTTGTCTACATGCATCCGTGACTTTTTAAAAATCTACATACGTCCGTGATGTTTTTTTAGTCTACATACGTCCGTGACTGTTCTGTCGACACACGTCCGTGACTTTTCTGTCTGCATACGTCCGTGACTTTTATGTGTACATGCGTCAGTGATTTTTCCTGCCTAATACGTCCGTGACTGTAAAGACGTTATTTCTTACTACACCTGTAGTACACCACTGTAAAGTATCAGTCTGTCTGCTCTGTAAGGAAGAGTGGTGTGTTGTTGAGATCAGGCATGCTCCAGTCTACCCAGCTGTAAATGGGTAACTCACCCTAGTCCTGAGTTAGGGAAGGCAAAGGCTTCAGGGGAAGCAGGCCCTAAACTTGGTCACTTCAGCCGACGCAGGATGGTGTATGTATGAAGTAGTAGTGTAGAGTGTGATTACCGCGAATGGTGTACTGTTCGTGTGCTGACCAATATAATCACTCATACACATGTGTCTACAAGGCACCAATGCAGACTGCTGGAATCTTTGTTTACTCAATTTATTCAGACGTACACACTGGGACATACGAGTACATCATGGTATGTTGACATCAATTTGTAGGTATACATAGCAGATCTGAAGTCATGACACATTCAGAAATAATGGGCAGTACATCAAAGTTCAATGTCATGATACATTATGGCCACATCCCCCTATCTGACTAAACGCGTCAGTGAAGGGCGGATCGATAAATAACTAAAGTTACTTGACGTCCATAGTTTGTAGTATAGATTATGAAACCACGAAGGGGGGTTCTAGCAGGATTGAGATCTCTCTGTCACTGTCCGATAATAAGATAAATAATCTGTTCTCTTGGCAGTGATCAAAACATATGATGACCGAAATCCAACATGGCTACCTTCCTGAGTTGTCGTTCACTCATTCATAGGAAGAATATCAGCCAAAGTTAATTTACAATGGATATATAAAGGATTTCATAACTGTTTCCATGCAGCTCTACGGTGATCAAGTTGATTCACGTAGCCATAACCGCTGCAGGAAAATCTGTCATCTTCGTCGATACAAAAAACGACACTAGCATATCGAAGCACCCAAAAGTCAAGCTAGGCCTAACCGACGAGAGATCATCAAAAAATACGAGCTGGGTTTACCTGGAGTCCGAATCATCTATATACTGACATAAGGAGAGTCTCTAACACAAACTATCGTAGAGACACTATCTCCTCCAGAAGAAAAAACCCACTTCGTAAGACATTTTTTCTTGACGAAGGACCAGCTCTTGAAAAACGTACCCCGCCATTCTTGGCAGTACATCGGAACTCATCACGACTTGTTAAGACAACTCATACTTCCGCTAACAAGAATCTAGTCCCTCATACCCATCCAAAATATACAATATAGGACTGATTCTACTTGTACTAATAATATGTAATACATATGAATTCAGGCCATAAACACAATAAGCAAATTAATATATTTTCTGGCCCTAAAATTAAGTACAAACGCAAGCGTACTATTCTTGCGCTGGATCGATATCCAGACCGATTACTCCTATAATCAAAAGTGTGAATCAAACATGGATTATCTCGCTTTTACAATAAACAGCATTTTCATACACAGATGGATGCATGACTATATTTTTCCCATATTAAATAACCATATCGATTTTTTTTTGTAATATGTGCGTCAAAAATATGCACGCAACAGATTACCACACCCCTCGGGAAAAAAAAAATGGTACATTTTTTTTTTTGAAATACATCTAGGAGCAACATACAATAGGCTCACAACGCACCAATAACAATGCGCAGATGATAAGCATAAGTTTTATGACCTTAGAGAAAGCACTTCTCTAAGTATTAATATTTCCAGAGAGGTGTCACCAACGCATACTACAATATTAGCAATGACACAATTTCCACATTAGTTTATACGTAAATTTCATCTAAGATATCTTAACATCATGATCATCAAAGACGAAAACCATTGAAAAAATCAGCGGTGAATAAATATCCATGAACCGCTAAGTAGTGTTACAATCAATATATGATATATTACATATGTGTACACATTTCAACATAGAAACAATTGTATCAAAGCTGTATAACAGTTATGAATCATGTGGGCATCTAGACAAAATATCTGCCATCACATTTTCTGACCCACGGATAGCTCGCACCGAAAAATGAAATGGCTGTAGAGCAATCGCGTATCGCGTTGATCTCGCGCTCTTCAGATTTTTACTCTGAATAGCCGTAAGAGCTTTCTGGTCAGTTTCCACAATGAAATGCGCGCCCAGAAGAAATCTTTGTAGTTTAAGGATTGACCAAACCATAGCCAATAATTCACGGTCTAGGACCGAGTAATTCTTCTCTGCGGCATTTAATTTCCGAGAAATATACATCACAGGATGCAGAGTTCCAGAGTACTCTTGCATTAGTGCAGCTCCAATCCCGGTGGATGAAGCGTCACTACGAAGAATAAATGTCTTATCCTTAGAAGGTAATACTAGGATAGGTGAAGTAGAAAACATAGTTTTAACCTTATCCAAAGAGGATTGACATTCTTGAGTCCAATGGACTACATTAGGAGACCCTTTCTTTAGCAAGGAAGAAAGAGGTGACATAATGGAGGACAGATTCGGTATGAATCGTCCATAAAATTGTATTAGACCTAAGAGACTTCGTACTTGCTTTTTAGTCTTAGGAATAGAAATGTTAAGTATCTTACTTGTATTATGGTCTTCTGTTTTTAGGAAACCATGACCAACACGGTGTCCTAAGAAAGATATTTCGCTAAAACCAATACATGCTTTCGATGGTTTCGCTGTCAGGTTATGCTCGCGTAAGATAGACAATAGTTCATTTATACCATTATAGTGATCGTTCCAAGTATCACTGAAAAGACAGATGTCATCAAGATACGCAATGACATCTGAGCGATGAGATAGGATTCGACGCATCATGCGTACAAATGTAGCAGGGGCGTTCATAAGACCGAAAGGCATGAAATTCCATTGGAATAGACCCCTAGGCGTCGAAAAAGCAGTAAACGGTTTGGCGTGTTCGGATAGTGGAACTTGCCAATATCCCTTAGACAAATCGAGTTTAGTAAAGAAGTGAGAATTCGATAGTCTCGTAAGTAGCTCTTCTAGTAAAGGCATAGGTTCAGCATCGAATTTAGTCACTTGATTCAATTTGCGATAATCCACGCAAAGACGTATGTTATTGTCTTTTTTCCGTACTATAACCATCGGCGAAGAATATGCTGATGTGGATGGTTCAATAATTTTTAACTCTATCATCTCATCTAACTCTTTCTCTACCTGTGCTTGGAAATGTATCGGGATAGGATACGGTCTGACTCTTATAGGACTATGGTCAGTAAGAATAATGTCATGTTGAATGACATCCGTTTGACCAGGAATGTCAGTAAGGACATCCTGAAATTGTTCTAACATAGTAGAAACTTGTTTCTGCTCTCCTGGAGATAATTCTGGAGAAATTGCAAAATCTTTCCATGATTCATTAGAGTGAAGAGGAATCATTGGAAAAGGTAAATTTACATCCGAGAAACTCGTTTCCTCATCCTGTATTACTGACAGAGATGAGTACTGTCCATGTTGGACTGGAAAAATCGTCCGTTGCCTGGAAAACAGGTTGTAAATAATCAGGACGTTCATGGAATTCCGTGAGCATGTTGATGTGGAAGGTTTTACGCTTCCCGTCAATATCGACGATATAGTCAACATCGGAAACCTTTGATATTATATCGTACGGACCTTTCCAAGAAATGAGAAGTCTATTTTCCCTACAAGGTAGCAAGACAAATGCTTTGTCACCTGGACAAAGTTGACGCAAACATCTCTTTTTATTGGCAAATTCCCTTGCCTTCTGTTTCGCAAATTCAGAAGAAGCAGTTGCCAATTTGCATGCTTCAATAATCTTGTGTCTAAGTGCGATGACATATTCATAAGAGGATTTTGTGTCATCGACAATATTATCAGCAGTTATAAGATCATGAAGTAAGGACATAGGACCTCGCGGTTTCGCGCCAAAGACAAGTTCAAAGGGAGAAAATCCTGTATGTTCGTTGGCGACCTCTCTATATGCAAAGAGAGCCGCGGGTAAAACCCTATCCCAATCCTGAGGATGATCTTCTGTTATCTTACCTAGTAGGTTTTTCAGAGTTCTATTCAAACGTTCCACCATCCCATTGGACATAGGATGATAAATACTACTCAGCGATCTCTCTATCTTCAGAGTCGACATTACTTGAGACATGGTATCCGATATAAGTTGGGTACCATGGTCGGATAATATTTCTGCTGGAAACCCCAGACGAGAAAATATTAACCAAAGAGCATCTGCGACATCAGCAGTAGTTATGCTCTTTAGAGGAACAGCCTCCGGCCAACGTGTGCACATATCAACACACGTCAGAATAAATTGGTGTCCTCTAGCAGACTTTATCTTAAATGGACCAATGATGTCTATCGCCATTTTTTGAAATGGCCGAATGGGAATGTCTGCAGCCTGAATAGGTGCATCATGGCGTGGACCTCTGGATTTAATCTCTTGACATACTTTACAAGATCGACAATAGATTCGTATGTCCTTATTCACAGCAGGCCAAAAGAAAGATTGAAGAACTCTAGCTTTAGTACGGGAAAAACCCATATGTCCAGCACACTGCGAATCATGAGCGTGCTGTAAAATTTTAACTCTCATATTTTTAGGCACAAGGATTTGAGAATGAATGGACTTAGCGGAGTCTTGTACCATACGTACAAGTACGCCATTCTTCATCGTAATCCAAGATTTACGATTTGTATCCTTATTCGGATCACCTTTTGTTGCCAGAGTAAAGAATTTCTTTAGAGTAGGATCATCTTCCTGCTGTTTAATAAAGGAATCGTGTGAAATCTCCAAGGGATCATCTTGGATCTGCGCATCATTATCTTCAGAATGTGAAGATTGTGGCATATTGAGAGCTTGAGCCCTAGTGATTACTGCATTAGCAGATTGCATATTAACATTTTCCCAATTAGAGATTTGCTGTGGAGTGCATTCTTTCACTCCATGAATGCGACCGATGATAAGATCAGCGATCGGATTCGGCAAGAGACATGCTTGCACCTCTCCTGTAAAGAACGGTGTAGCAATATTGATAATGGCAGTGGAGTACTTCTCCAATGTGCCACCAAATGTTACACATTTGACTATATTGCCCGTAGCTCGAGAAGGATTTACGAGTGATTGCCTCACTCCAATGGTAGTGCACCCCGAGTCGAAAAGAATTGATACCGGAGTACCATCTATTAGGCCCCTATTAAAGACAAGAGCACCCCTTCCATTATGCGCAATTGACGCATGGAGAGCGGGAAGTGGGTGACCGCAGCTTAAAGTAGAAACTGTGGTTGGATCGAATAATGTTTTGCATTGCGAACACTCAGATGCTCTAGCAAAATCGAAAGCGGAATTTGCTACACTATTGGAGTCTTTTTTATCATTATTCTGATTATCGGTGTCGTGGAACTCCTGTTGTGCAGAGTTAGCCTGGTAATAAGATTTACCATGTCTTTTGTGTTGTGATCTACCTCGGTTATAATTGTCTCTATAATTATTATTGCCTCTGTTATAACCCCTATTTGGGTTTGAATCATAATATTCATGATCATAATCATCATGCTCGTTATATTGAGTATCCCTGTAATATTGTTTCTTTTGTCTCCATGAAGCACTTGGGTAGTTCCTATAGCTACTCCCTTTCCGAGAATTTCTAACATTATGGGTACCCCTCGCGTGTCGAGGACTATCAGCCCGATTCCAGTTCTTCGAAGAAGAACCCTGATTTGAGTGGTTATCTTGGTTTTGATACTTATTCCAATTAACCTTTTTATCAAATTTATTTTTAGCTCCTTGGAATTTGTGTGAGTAATTCTGATTATATTCTGTTGCCGAAGCAACTGGCATACTCTCTTTAATGTTAGAGTTACTAAGAATCATGTCAGGGTGTGCCGTGGCATACTGGTCACAATATTCTTCCATTTGCTTTATTGTACTAGGTTTACGCTCATGTAAGAACTCTAGGAATGATTTATTTACAGAAGACATGACCTTGTCTCTTAGCAATAAATCTGTAAGACCATCAAATGTTTTCTCTGTTTTGGATAATTCAATCCATCGTGAAAGTGTAATTCGTGCTTTTGAGATGAAATCTGAGAATTCTTCACCTACCTCAGGTCTCATTGTTTTAAACAAAAGACGGTAACCTTCCTCAGACAGCTGATATCTCTTTATCAAAGCTGCCCTAACAGCATCATAATTGTCTTTGTCGGCCTCTTCAACAAAATATAACTTACTCAGAGACTCCCCTTTTAGATTTTCAGACAACTGATTCACATACTGTGATTTGTCAACATTATGAGATCGACAAGCCCGTTCAAATCTAGAAAGCCAAAATGTTATGTCATCACTGGTAGGGTTAAACGCTGGTACTTTGACCTTGTACACAAAGGGTTTACCATTACCACCAGATGCCTGATTAACATTACTCATACATGTCAATTTTAATTTCTCTAATTCAAACTCATGTTCTCTTATTGCTTTTCTCTCTTTAGCTTCTCTATCTAATCTTTTCTGTTCTGCAGCAGCTTCTAGTTTTTTCTGTTCTGCAGCAGCAGCAACTTCTAGTTTTTTCTGTTCTGCAGCAGCTTCTAGTTTTTTCTGTTCTGCAGCAGCAGCAACTTCTAGTTTTTTCTGTTCTGCAGCAGCTTCTAATTTCTTCTGTTCTGCCTCAAATCTCCTTTCCTCCACTTGCATCTGCAATTTCTTAAGTTCAGCAGCAGTATCGGCTTCTTTTTCTAATCTTTTTTCTTCAGCTAAGGCTTTCCTTTCTTCTGCAGCAGCTTTTTTTTCTTCTATTTGAAGTCTTCTCTCCTCAGCCGCAGCTTTTTTTTCCTCAGCAGCAATTTTTTTTTCTTCAACAGCAGCAGCAATTTTTTTCTCTTCTGCAGCTAATGCTTTGTCATATTGAGCAACAGTCCATTGTTCTAAGTCTTTTCCAGTCTTATCAAAAGATTTTCCTAGTGTAATGAAATAATCTAAGGTAGACATATTGTCTTCTTAAATCAGAAACCTGAAAAAGTAAATAAATTACTCTCTTTGTTAATGGGAGACAAGTCTATACCTTAGACTTAGTCTTAGTCCAAACTTGTATGGTTTACAATAACCAATGATAACTTGAGTACCTGTGGACAACAATAATTGTATCTCAAATACTGTGGGGACAAGCCTTACAAAGGTCTTGTATACCTCACTGTAATCAAAGATCACTTGAGTACCTGTGGAAAAAAAATATTTCCCTTTTCCAATAACTTTGGGAGACAAGCCTTACAAAGGTCTTGTATACCTCAATGTAATCAAAGATCACTTGAGTACCTGTGGAAAAAAAATATTTCCCTTTTCCAATAACAATCAGAAAGTACTGATCTGTACTATACTATCAGTGTATACCACTATACGTCATATGTCAACTAAAGACATTACAAATGACAAACAAGAAAAGACAATCTGAAAACATTTGCAGAGATCAAATTAAATTAAATAGGGGAAATGAAAAAAATGATCACAGAACCTGTGATGATAACTGCCATAAGATAACAAGACAAATAACGCTACAGTGTATAAACATAAGGGTGTAAAAAACTGAAATGAAAGGAAAGATGAGACCTACAATTATACAAACAAATCAAACAAAACTAAGGAACACAAAAAATGTTACAAATACAAATATGAAACAGTCGTCACAACTAACCAAATATTTGCAAACTATGTTGCAAGCAAATTTCAATTAAGAAATTGCTCCCTATCGAACGCCAGAACAAGACCAATATTACTCGGTATTTCCTGTTCTAGTCACACAGAATATAAACTAATTTAATACACAACAAATAACATGTAAGCATAAATAGCATATAGCATACAATATCATTTTATGTCATGAATGGAATGTGTTGCCAGTATAGTGTTGTAAAGTAGGCACAGTTTATTTAAATAATACTAACTTGCCACTTTATTCAGTAATAGACTTAAGTTAAAACTATTACACGGTCAATTTTTTCTCTGTTTAGCATATGAAGATCCCACGTTGTAAACTATGCACTTTATTCAGCAACACTGCGATTCGTCTGTTACATTGAGAAATGTCAACAATATTGCTCCAGATATTTTCTACTTGATAACTTGTAATACTGTACAGCGAAAAATCAGTCAACACTGACCTAATTACACCACTGTAAAGTATCAGTCTGTCTGCTCTGTAAGGAAGAGTGGTGTGTTGTTGAGATCAGGCATGCGCCAGTCTACCCAGCTGTAAATGGGTAACTCACCCTAGTCCTGAGTTAGGGAAGGCAAAGGCTCCAGGGGAAGCAGGCCCTAAACTTGGTCACTTCAGCCGACGCAGGATGGTGTATGTATGAAGTAGTAGTGTAGAGTGTGATTACCGCGAATGGTGTACTGTTCGTGTGCTGACCAATATAATCACTCATACACATGTGTCTACAAGGCACCAATGCAGACTGCTGGAATCTTTGTTTACTCAATTTATTCAGACGTACACACTGGGACATACGAGTACATCATGGTATGTTGACATCAATTTGTAGGTATACATAGCAGATCTGAAGTCATGACACATTCAGAAATAATGGGCAGTACATCAAAGTTCAATGTCATGATACATTATGGCCACATCCCCCTATCTGACTAAACGCGTCAGTGAAGGGCGGATCGATAAATAACTAAAGTTACTTGACGTCCATAGTTTGTAGTATAGATTATGAAACCACGAAGGGGGGTTCTAGCAGGATTGAGATCTCTCTGTCACTGTCCGATAATAAGATAAATAATCTGTTCTCTTGGCAGTGATCAAAACATATGATGACCGAAATCCAACATGGCTACCTTCCTGAGTTGTCGTTCACTCATTCATAGGAAGAATATCAGCCAAAGTTAATTTACAATGGATATATAAAGGATTTCATGAATGGTTCCATGCAGCACTACGGTGATCAGGTTAGGATTGAGATCTCTCTGTCACTGTCCGATAATAAGATAAATAATCTGTTCTCTTGGCAGTGATCAAAACAGACGATGACCGAAATCCAACATGGCTACCTTCCTGAGTTGTCGTTCACTCATTCATAGGAAGAATATCAGCCAAAGTTAATTTACAATGGATATATAAAGGATTTCATGAATGGTTCCATGCAGCACTACGGTGATCAGGTTAGTTCACGTAGCCATAACCGCTGCAGGAAAATCTGTCATCTTCGTCGATACAAAACACGACACTAGCATATCGAAGCACCCAAAAGTCAAGCTAGGCCTAACCGACGAGAGATCATCAAAAATACGAGCTGGGTTTACCTGGAGTCCGAATCATCTATATACTGACATAAGGAGAGTCTCTAACACAAACTATCGTAGAGACACTATCTCCTCCAGAAGAAAAAACCCACTTCGTAAGACATTTTTTCTTGACGAAGGACCAGCTCTTGAAAAACGTACCCCGCCATTCTTGGCAGTACATCGGAACTCATCACGACTTGTTAAGACAACTCATACTTCCGCTAACAAGAATCTAGTCCCTCATACCCATCCAAAATATACAATATAGGACTGATTCTACTTGTACTAATAATATGTAATACATATGAATTCAGGCCATAAACACAATAAGCAAATTAATATATTTTCTGGCCCTAAAATTAAGTACAAACGCAAGCGTACTATTCTTGCGCTGGATCGATATCCAGACCGATTACTCCTATAATCAAAAGTGTGAATCAAACATGGATTATCTCGCTTTTACAATAAACAGCATTTTCATACACAGATGGATGCATGACTATATTTTTCCCATATTAAATAACCATATCGATTTTTTTGTAATATGTGCGTCAAAAATATGCACGCAACAGTGACTTTTTTCTGTTTATATATGTCTGTGACTTTTCTGTCTGCGTACACCCATGATTTTGCTATTTGTACACGTCCGTGACTTTGCTGTCTACACACGTCCGTGCCTTTTCTGTCTGCATACGTCAGTGACTTCACTGTATTCACAAGTCTGTGACTTCACTGTCTACATATGTCCGTGAGACTCCAAAATATTCGTCAGTGTGTAATAATGGACGCTATGTTAATCGCGCTTGGAGAAGAGAATTGGAGATGTACTTGAAAGGGATACAGAAAATATGGAAATACCGCGTACAGATGGCACAGGATAGTGTCACAGTGGTGGTGAACTCCTAGGACTGGTGTTAGTAAACTAGGTGACAGGGGCAGGCCTAGTTGTCTACCTTCTATTTGTCAATTTGATCTATTGACCTATCTTCCAAGTAAGAGTATATCTTAATACTGGCCATCAACTCCAGAGTTGACTATTCCTGGATGATATATATCTCAAGCTTCCAACCTAAACTCGTTCCATCCCTTCTTGTGATGTTACTTAGTGATAACTTCGTATAGTAGGTATTTTCTTTATGTCTATTATCTTGTTTACTCTAGCACTCAACAACCTTTTAGAGACTTAACCCAACTTGAGAAGTGTTCCATCAAAACAAGTGGTTTATTTACATATCCAAATTCCATCATAACAAGAGGCATGTGGTACAAATTCCAGGTACAAACATTTCCTAACTGCCTCTTGTATGTCCCATTCCTCCTGGGCACATTCATATACCTATATATATATTTATAGCTCTCTGCCTGAGAACATATTCAGGTATGGTTTATACATATTTTCCTCCTTTAAGGCTATCTTATTTATGCTGGCTTCTCCCAAGCCTTTAATCCACTCTTTCCTGAGTTTGGTTTCTCCCTTTCACTAATCCTGTCATGTCTATCTCATATTAAACATAATACAATCATTTTATAATTCATATATGCCAATAAACTCATTGAGTACACTTGTTGCAGTTCATATACTTATACTCACAGCTTAGGCGTAAACAGACACAACGCAACCACCGTCCTTTTCAGGGCGAACGAGGAAGAAGAAGAAGAATATACTTATACCTGCTAGAGAGCGCATGATTTAACCTGTAGCTGCAATCACCCTTCAATTCTTTACTCGTCTTACTTATAGCCGACGTTATCTCAAAGTACATTATGTAATAGCCCAGCTCAGCTATCAGTTCAATATTCTTCTGTAAATCTCCTCAGGTGCTTCCTTAATCTTATGTTACCCACTCATAGTCAATTTTATAGCCTCAGCCTCATTTCTGATTATCATGCGTTCCTTAGTTGGAAGCGTCGTTAACCTTGTAATACTGCATCTCAGCTTCTGTAAACATTTTTAAACTGTTTTCAAAGTCTATCAAGTATATGAGTAAAAGGACGAACTTACTCTGGTTTCACAGAATCATCACAACACTCATATTGCTTACTATCACACCTTAACGCTAATCTTATACTTTAATCACAACTTTGTCTTTCATATTCGAATGGTTTCTACTACTCTAACTAGATCAATAAAATCTTCAGAAGAAAACATTCTGTCTCCCACAGAGTCTTGAAGTTGAGAGCCCGGCAGAAATTCATTCTCGCCGCTCTAGTTCCTTATCTAGGACAGCTCTTCAAACATGCCACCGCTCTCTCGCTTGTCCAAATTCGTTCTCCCTTCTTAAAATATTATTATCAGCTCATCTGTCCTTGTTTACTGTTAACCGATTTTTCCGCTCTACTTTTTACTCAGCTGAAATATGTTCACGCTTATTTGCTATGTAAACAACTCAGTGAAGTGTCGCTCGTTATCCTTCTAAACTTCACTCAGACTTTTCTCGTGCATATTTTTTTCCTCTCAGCTCACTAAATCATATAAGGGAATTAATTCCCCGTTGTCTCCCTTTGCATGATTTGACTTAACCTTATATTGTCTTCTCCTAAGCTTGTTACAAAATTCTTATATGTACATTTTCTCAACCATAATTACAGACTCACCAAACCTACTTAAGTGTAATTAAGCACTTTCCTCCCCTGACCTTAATATTCAGAGTCTCCTCCCTTTGATCAAAGTATTACTTCACTCATTTCATCTCCCTTCTAGCAAGACAAATAGTCTTTATTCAAATCCATTCTTATTTCTTAAACCATTTTTTTATACTTCCCCACTTCAGCAAAACCAAATCACCGTTTATATGATGCCTGCCTGAGCACTGTAATGCTCCTAGCAAACCCAACGGCCTAATATCCGGGGCTTTTGGCTAGGATCATGTGTCTACACACAGGGAACAGTAGTGACATTTATGTCATGAGGTCCTTTGTGTGAAAACACGGAAGACCACTACAATGACACATGTTGTCATTGGGTCTTCTTGTGTTGGGACATGTGGTCTTGACCAGAGCCGGGTATGGGCAGGGTCCAATGCAACCTCATGCGAGGAAAAAATATGCAACCTCATGAGAGGAAATTTAAAAAAAAAAAAAAAAAAAAAAGGCCTAATATCCGGCTTTTGGCTAGGATCATGTGTCTACGCACAGGGACCAGTAGTGACATTTATGTCATGAGGTCCTTTGTGTGAAAACACGGAAGACCACTACAATGACACATGGTGTCATTGGGTCTTCTTGTGTTGGGACATGTGGTTTTGACCAAAGCCGGGTTTGGGCGGGGGCCAATGCAACCTCATGCGAGGAAAATATGCAACCTCATGCGAGGAAATTTAAAAAAAAAAAGGTGACAATAGGACAACTTGGCATATATTTGTTGACGGCTGTGTTCTTTACGGAACCGAACAGTAATGATGATAATGACAATGGAGATGAAAAGAAGGATCAATCTTTTAATTTTTTAATGAAAATGTCTTTGATAAACAAATACAATTAAGTTGTGATTTCATCTTTTGTGAAGTACACGGCCATCAGATTTTGGAAACCATATCCGTGGACATTTGAAATGAAAACCTTTTGTAGTGGAGAAAAAATGGTATTGTTACTGTATTTAACATTCACAAATTAACACCTGATGTGAATTATACAACTTTTCAACAACTCATAAAGTTTGACAAGTAAGTGAAATATCCCATAATTTAACATTGACTGAAAAAAAAATTATCACCAAAAAAAAAAAGTCAATATTGTAACTTGCAACAGTTATCTCCCAATTTTAATAAAGAAAGCACTGAAGAATATGATCAGATGGGGCAAGACTGAAATGTTTAACATTAATTAACAGAAACCCTATGCTCCAATGGGAGCCATAAGGCTAAGAAAGTGAAGACGACATGTCTACTATTTCTGTTCGTGGTAACTGTGTTCATGTTTCCGAGACTAGACCCG
Source organism: Oreohelix idahoensis (assembly GCA_024509875.1). NCBI lineage: Eukaryota > Metazoa > Mollusca > Gastropoda > Stylommatophora > Oreohelicidae > Oreohelix > Oreohelix idahoensis. Next base: position 249,753 of record JAMPIV010018826.1, read on the forward strand.
TGGCAAAAATGGTACCCTCTTTTCTCGACATTCTCTCACATTCAGGCAATGTTTAGAATCTTAAAACATTATAGACAAAACCTGACAAATTCCTGACAAGTCAAGGCAACATTGCATAGAATCATAAAGCAATACAGACATATGTTGTCTGCCGGCCATGTTGTGTCACGCGAGGACAGAATTCTCGTCTCATAAACAAACAGCTGGACAGGGAAAAAAAGTGTCACTGCCATGCTTTCTGTATGAAGAATATAAGAAATCTTTCTGCTGAAGATTATTTCAGGTGTCATCTGAAGATGAAAGAGAGTCGCCAGTCTATGCATCTCATCTGATCGGTTTGAAGAGTGTAAATGATCCTTCAATTTTTGCCATGTCCGTGAAGAAAATTTGATATTTCTGTTTGAAGTTAACAAAAATGGAGTCCCATAGCAGATACTGTCTTAGGGGAGTGAAGTGTTAGAGACTTCACTAGGTCCAGCTTGGAGATCCTTCCTCGCTGCTATTTCCTTCCCTAAATTATATCCAGAAATAGGGGAATACTTGAGATATGTCCAGAAATAGGGGAATACTTGAGATATGTCCAGAAATAGAGGAATACTTGAGATATGTCCAGAAATAGGGGAATACTTGAGATATGTCCAGAAATAGGGGAATACTTGAGATATGGCCAGAAATAGGGGAATACTTGAGATATGTCCAGAAATAGGGGAATACTTGAGATATGTCCAGAAATAGGGGAATACTTGAGATATGTCCAGAAATAGGGGAATACTTGAGATATGTCCAGAATAGGGAATACTTGAGATATGTCCAGAGATAGGGGAATACTTGAGATATGTCCAGAGATAGGGGAATACTTGAGATATGTCCAGAAATAGGGGAATACTTGAGATATGTCCAGAAATAGGGGAATACTTGAGATATGTCCAGAGATAGGGGAATACTTGAGATATGTCCAGAGATAGGGGGATACTTGAACATGTCCAGAGAAGTATTAATACTTAAGACATCTCTAGAGAACTGTGGATACTTGAGATATCTTCAGAGAAAGGGGAATACTTAAGGCATGTCCAGAGAAAGGGGAATACTTCATACATGTAGCGAGAAATGTGAATACTTGAGACATGTCTACAGAAGTGTGAATACTTCGAATGTGTGCAGAGAAATGTGAATACGGTACTTGACACATGTACAGAGAAATATGAATACTTGAGGTAAGTCCAGAGAAGTTTGAATACTTGAAATATGTATAGAGAAGGTGAATACTTGAGACATGTCCAGAAAAGTGTGAATACTTGAGACATGTCCAGAGAAAAGAGAATACTTGAGATATATGCAGAGAAGTATGAAAACATGAGACATGTCCACAGAACTATGAATACTTGAGACATGTGCAAGACATGTGAATACTTGAGACGTCCCCAGAGAAATGTGAATACTTGAAATATGTCCAGAGAAGTGTGAATACCTGTGACATGTTCAGAGAAGTGTGAATACTTGAGTAATGTCCACAGAAGCGTGAATACTTGTGATAAGTGTCATGGGTTGTCTCCCTTGATCGTCAGTAGTGGTCCACTAATAGCAAAACTTGGAGTAAAATGATGAGTTATGCAACCTTTACTCAAGATTACTTATGGCAGGTTTTATTTCCCTATTTTAGGGAGTCACACAGGAGTTTTACAATGGCAAGTACAACTGCGTCTTCTAAGTTGATTGTAAATTTATATTTCCCGCCCATTTATGAGAGTTATATATTTTTGACTCGCATTTAATTAGCCCACATCCGAAGGTGATTCAGGAAAATTTAACTGTATAGTTAGCTCTGTGTATAAGTAATTTAAAAAATAAATATAAATATATTATATTTTCGTTGAATTCTGGTTCTTCTTCTTCTTCTTCGTTCGCCCTGAAAAAGACGGTGGTTGCGTTGTGTCTGTTTACGCCGTAGCTGTGATATCTGCACCTTTCGGTCGACACATCCGACTTCAGCACGGCATTTTTTAGGGACCGGGTTTGCCTTCCCATTTCGATCCGTACTCGCTCAGCCAGACTGCACTGCTGCAGACTGTTTCCAGGACCACCACGTGGAGGTGGAGTACGGTCTTGACCAGCTCTGGTTCGCTGGTCCTGATGCAAGCTATGGGTCGCTGACTGCATTCACTATTGCTGCATCTTTGGGTCCCAAATTCCGGTTCAGTCACAGCTGGTTCTCAGTTGAAGTCTTGACTCAAAAAAAAAAAAATCGCGTCTTCGAGTGTTTTCTAGACTTGTCTCTTATGGATGGTGTCCGGTGTTGAATTCTGGTAACTGGTACCAGAAACAGAGAAAATTGTATCTGTCTTAAGTTTTATGTCTCCTCATATAAGCATCAGGCGACTTCCACTGTCCTCCACAATTTCAGCCTCCTGTGAATTTTACCCGATGCCCATGAGCATAAAATCTCTGCCCCTCGAGTCAGATGAAAATGGGTTCGGAGAGCGGAAGAAGACAACTTTCAGATATATATTCATAACAAATGTCAAATAAAACTGTTGACATAAATACATTCATAAATATACCACGATATCATCATCATCCTATTCTTGCTCTGTGTGGAGCATGTGGATACCTCTGCTATTGTTCCTTGTGAGGAAACCCGCACGAAGCATTCACCAGCTCTTGCAGTAGTTGTTAATGTTGCAAGTTATTGTACTTGATTAGACTGCCAGTCTCATACACAACTGTACATCCATAAGCATTTCATATATGTTAAATGCACTTATAAAATATGAAAATGTACATATTACAACTTACCCCAATATGAATTGGTTATTATATCCAGACTTTAATGCGCAGAAATGTCAGATAGTGTCTTGCAACTTCGATGCAGTCTTTTCCCCGCGAGCTAATACTGATTGCTATGTAACAACTTCTAGCTTTTAACACAGAGGCAGGTTTATAGGGCGTCGGGATTAAAAGCTATATAGACTTTTGGCACTTTTAGTTTCACTGAAAAAGTGAGTCAGCTTATATCACTCTCTGGCAAATCTTCTATCTCTTAATCCTGGCGTCTGGTGAGAAAGGAATCTGGCGGAGAATCTTCAAGCATTCAGATCTTATAGTAAGAAACGATGCCTACGCGAAAGTTAATTTCGCTAGTTGATTTTTCCTAAAACCAATCACCGTTCTAGGCAAGTTCATTTTCAATTATCTTATTTCTTCAATTATCTTATGGCATCTTATTTCCATTAAAATTCCCCCCTACCTATCATCATGATAATTATTATTATAACAATACAAGGTAGTGCCACAAATTATTATTGGTATCACCAGAAATCATTACGTCATATCGCCCGTTCTAATACTTCAAGATTATTAAGAGACTTTGCTAGCAATCATCACATACTATGTTCGGTGTTCAGACTGTTAAAATCAAAATAAACTTGGAAGTTGCATTTTTCTGCAAGTCATGGCAGCCCAAATTTTAACATTCATTATCTTAAAACCACTATTCCTTGCTAATCCGACCACATTTCTTTTTAGACGCATCCTTGACTTGACTGAAGCAATCTCTCTCTTCTCTCAATGGCCCGTCAGTCTAAATAATAAGCCGGCGACAAACGGTAAACCAAAGCTGATATAATCGTCTTGTCCCACCTGGCTAATCGTTGACTGTCAACAAAGTATAATATGTCATGTGCGGTCAAGCTTAAAACGTGTATGTGTAGTAGTTGAGGGTTCTTCCGAGGATAAGATAATTATCAGTAGATTTAGGGGAAAGTAAAATAATGGATGGTGAATACTGACATAGAGGAGTGTGGCATAGATGTCACAGGAAAAAATTAACGAAGAAGTTAAGACTGACGTCACACAAGTCCAGAGAAGTGTGAATACTTGTGACTGTGACGGTATGACCTCCCCTGCTTTGCAGTAGTGGTCCAACAGTGGCCAAAACTCAAGAGTATCTAATATGGGCTTCAAAGGTATCTACCTTCGCACAAGATTACTCTTGGCAGAGATGTAGATAGAAGGGTGATGACACTTCTATTACAAAGGGAGTCTTCACAAGATATTCAGAACAGGCGAGAACAATACTGCTTTGGCTGAGTATGTTAACTCTGTAATTCTGCCGACGCTTTTGTGAAGGATTTAAGCACTTACTAATTTCAGCTCGTTTTAGCGACCAGCCCTGATTTACTCAGTGGAATTCTATTATTCTAGTATATCTCTGTTTAGAGTGTGTGTAGTAATTTGGCTGAGACAAACATGCAGTAACTTTAAAATGATTAACTCGAAGTTAAATTTGAAACAAATAACAAAATTTAATAATCACTTTAGGTTTTAACAGTTGGAAATTAATTTAAATAGTTATGGATCAAGAAAAGTTATCATCACAGTCTTTATGGAATGTGAGATGTTACAAGAAGTTCAAGTGTCAGCATATATTTGAACTTAGCTGCCAATGATGGTTCTGCTCCTTCTTATGGGTTGGTTCTTTTTACTCTGCTCATGCTCGTCTCTCATCAAGGTTGTCGGGGGTAGCTCGTTTCCCAGAAATGTCAAGGAGAGTCTACCACGTGGGTCCTTCGTCTTAAAGCTTAGGCCACGGTTCCCTTCTTGTTCCAGAAATAGTACTTTCTGCTGGTACCACCAATAACTTTGGTAAAAGAATAGAACTGAGTATGACGTTTTCCACCCCATAGTTATGGGTTCCTATCTTCCCATACCACCATCCCAATTACTCAGACTTTACCCTCGATGAGAATTAAATTTAATCCCTCGGGATAAAACTTCCTTTACATTTAAATAGAATAGCTTTCATAGTTACTTTATATTTAAATGAAAATGTTAATAATACAGATAGAGTATGTTTACATATATATCTCCACTGATTGAATAGTGTTCACAATATAAAATGAATATGTTTTCATTTATATTTTACACTGTTTGAAAAGTTTGAAACTTCCATTGCATTAAAATGAATATTTTCACATAGACATTTACACTGGTTTAAGCTTGAAAACCTACATTAATTTTAAAGTGAATATGTTTATAGGGACATTTACACTGCTTTGAAAATGTAAGTATTATACTTAGAATGTACATCATTTTTTCATCTTTCCCTCCCTGCTACGAAACTAGCAATAAAGCAATCACCAGCCCGTGCAGTGGAGGTTCGTGAATCATCATTCTATACGCTGAGGTTGCCAGCCTTAAATGACTTTGACATCCACAAGCGAGTGTCACATATTAAAATTCACATGGTAATATATACATATAAATATATATGTTAGTTCACATGTTAGTAATATTTATGAAATGTAAATCACAACTTACGCCAATCCTGACTCACACTTATTGCTCAGATGAATAAAAGAGACTTGAATCGGCCTCTTACACGCGTCTGGGGTGTTGTTAATTTAATAAGTTCCCTCTCTGACTTCGTGTGTGGTCCTTCAGCTTCCTCAGTCCCGGTGTCCTTATTTAAAATGTTAGAGATTTCCTGGGCTATATTGTAAGTCCTGATGAATACTCAAATAAAAGGTGTACGGTATTTTAAGAAGGTGTTCTGAATTATAATTCTTCACTGTAGCAGTCTGGTGTCTTGGCGAGCGATTTCTCAAGTGAAATAGCTTGAGAAAATGTTCAGATTATATTCCTTGCCTTCCCACGCCTTCGTTTGTTATGAGCTATTAAAAAAAACTCCAATCATTTTCAAACAGGCGGGTTATGGGGTAATTTCAAAACATTCCGACATCGGATAGTTTGAACGTAAGGCAGAGGTCAACTCTCTCATATATGATAATAAGATGTCCGATGCCCTTATGTACAAACTTACAGACAGATATGTAAACTCATACAACAGCGTGTTCAAAATGTAACCATCATTACTTTCTTATGTCATAAGTTTCCGCTGCTACACGAGATCTTGTGCAAATCTTAGCCAAGCTGTGCCGCTCCCTCGCGACTGCGAGTAATTATCTCAGCAAATCTGGGTAGCGTCAAGCAAATGTGATTATTATCACCTACAAGGAGTGTCAAGCACTTCGACAATACTCAAATATCTGCTACTTAGCAGAAAATTAACGAAGAAAGAAAGAAAGAAAGAAAGAAAGAAAAGTGCGACAATTGACAGCAAATAATAAAAATTAGTACCACAAATATACCGATAATGCCGGAGTGAAACAAAGATCGATAGGAGCCGCCCCATTCTGTCACAGTGACACTCTAGAGAAATGTGAATACTTTGTTCACTTACATGAACTACAAATATACGTGAGGCGACAAGATAATTAGAACTATAGTATATAGAATAATAAAAACCAAAAAGCGAGAGAACGTAAATAGAACTGACAAGGACATAGAGATGTAAACTTCAATGTGAAAACAGCAGTCGTTTGATTATGGAAATATACCCAAAATGTCCAGGAGCCGATGATCAAAAGGGTTTTGTTGTAAATAAGGGCAAGAAAGATGGAAAATAAAGGCAATGAAGGAATAGACCGAAAGAAAGAAAGAAAGATGACATACAGTAAAGAGGCGGTTCCACTTATAAGAGGCAACGACTCACGCGCTGAGAAGAGGGAGGCAATTGAAAAATAAAATGAGGCAGATAATTTGTGGGGAAATGAAACCTTGGAGTAAACATACGGGTTCTTGGTAGAGAGAACTTGGGGAGATGATAGTAGTGGCTAGGTGGAGATTCATAGAGAGCATGTAGCAGGGATGACATAGTGTTTATATGACATGTGAGGTGTCATTTTGTGGCACATCGGACAATGTTAATTTGAAATATGAATGATCATTGTGCAGTTGTTGGAACACTTTTTATCACATGTCATGTCCTGTCATTAGGAAAGTATTATATCTGACAATGAGACGGCGTATGTCTTAGAAAAGGACATGCATATAGATCTACATTGAAGGACAGAAATACAGATATACAAGTATAGATAGATAGATAGATAGAGAGAGACACGAACAGACACACAGACAAGCAGACATACAGAAAAGGACAGAAATACAGGCGCACCGGTAGGTAGACAGACAGACAGACATAGACAGACAGACACAGACAGACAGAGCACACAGACAGGACAGACAGGACAAAACAGACATTACAAAACAAACAGGGCAGACAGAACACCCAGACAGGACAGACAAGACAAGACAAACATGACAGATAGACAGGACAGACAGGACAATCGGGACAGGCAGACATGACAGACAGACTGACCGACATACAATACAGATAAACATACAGAACAGACAGACAGAACTGACAGACAGGGCAGATAGAACCGACAAACAGAAGTACAAACAGACAGACAGGACAGACACAATGGAAAGACTGAACAGACAGACCGACAGACATGACAGATAAACATAAAGAACAGACAGACAGAACGGAAGGACAGGTGGACCGACAGACAGAACGGACAGATAGACAGAACGGACAGAACCTACAAACAGAAGTACAGACAGACAGGACAGACATTCAGGAGAGACACACAATACAGACACAATGGACAGACTGACAGGCAGAATGGACAGACTGAACAGTTAGACAGAACGGACAGATAGGCATGGCATACATACAGACAGGATATACAGGCAGACAAGACAGACAGACAGGACTGACAGACAGACAGGGCAGAGAGACAAGACAAACAGGCAAGACAGATAAACATACAGGACAGCCAGACAGAACTGACAGACTGAACGGACAGAAAGACAGACAGAACGAACAGACAGACAAAACGGACAGACAGAATGGGCAAACAGAAGGACAGATAGACAGACAGGACATACAGACAGACAGACATGACTGACAGAACAGATAGACTGAACAGACAAACTGACAGAACGGACGGACAGACAGACAGAATGAACATACAGACAGAGAGAACAGACATATAGGACAGATAGACAGGACAGACAGACAGGGCAAACAACCAGAACAGACAACAGGACAGGCAGACAGACAGAACAGGACAGACATACGTGACAGAACAGACAGACAGGACATGACATACAGGACAGGACAGATAAGACAAGACAGGACAAGACAGACAGATAGGCAAGACAGACAGACAGGACAAGACAGACAGGGCCAGACAGACAGACAGACAGACAGATAGATAGATAGATAGATAGATAGATAGATAGATAGATAGATAGATAGATAGATAGATAGATAGATAGATAGATAGATAGACAGGTAGATAGATCGGTAGACAGACAGACAGATAGAATGTTAGATAGATAGATAGATAGATAGATAGATAGATAGATAGATAGATAGATAGATAGATAGACGGACGGACGGACGGACGGACGGACAGACAGACAGACAGACAGACAGACAGACAGACAGACGAAGATAGATAGATAGATAGATAGATAGATAGATAGATAGATAGATAGATAGATAGATAGATAGATAGATAGATTGATTGATTGATTGATAGATAGATAGATAGATAGATAGATAGATAGATAGATAGATAGATAGATAGATAGATAGATAGATAGATAGATAGATAGATAGATAGATAGATAGATAGATAGATAGATAGATAGATACCATGGACAAGAATGTATTTGTTGGGCACGAGAGTGAAAGAAATATTATATAATAATCGCCAGAAATAATAAATCTCTCGTTGAAGCCTAATTCACCCGTGGCCCTTATTTTTCAGAACTCAAGTCAGACGAATCTTGGATCTGGGGTACACGCCAGCGTAAGATCAGATCTGGGGTACATGTCAGCGTAAGATCAGATCTGGGGTACATGTCAGCGTAAGATCAGATCTGATAGCTCCATTAAATAAGAGCGATTTGTTGATTGATATTTGTGCATGAAGTCTGCGACTTTAGGAACCCCAGCAAGTCCTACCTAAGGCGGTACTATGTGTGGGCATGTAGAAGTTGAAGGTTTAACGTTAACAGTTACCCGCTAAATTGGTTGTTATTGTTACAGAATTTATACTAGAAGTAGCAGTAGTAGTAGCAATAGTAATAGAATTAGTAGTAGGCCTAATGACTGTAGTATAATAGTTAAAAGTTAGCATTCATAGTAGTAGGAGAGATAGTAGTAGTAATAGTAGTGGTAATAGTAGTAGTAGTAGTTGTAGTACTAGTAGTAGTAGTAGTAATAGTGATAGTAGTCATAGGAGCAGTTGGTGTATTAACAATTAAAGTAAAAATAGTAATAACTGTCACGGTATGTTTTATCTGAGAGGAGTTCACATTGATTAGAAGATAACTTTGGCAAAATACCGACGTAGGGGAACAAAGCATAAGAAGAAACGAAAATTAATCAGATGAATGACGTAACGTCATAGTGGTGTTTCTTCAAATGCAATCTAGTTGCCTGTATTTATTCTTATTATCTTTCTCTTTCCTCTGTGTACTTTTAGACGCATTTTTGTCTTACATCTGACTACAGTTATGAGACAGAAGAGCAAATTCGTCGACAAAATGTAGATCGTCACGATGTTTTGTCAGAGTCGACTGGATTCCCATTCCTTTAGCTGATGTCGATGATTGATTGCATCATTAATTATGTTACATGTAATAATTTCATTAGTCGTCCCTCGGTCGGAAAGTTTTTCCCATCTTTTTACCGCTAAATTTACAGTCTTTAAATTATATAAAAGTTGTGCGCTTCTGGTCACTGCACTAAATTGCACGACGCTTAAAATAGGGCGCATCTTTTCCCCACCAACGTTGCCGTCTGGAAATTGCGTAATAGTCGTGCACTTGTGGCCATTGCACTAAACGTTTTTTTTTTTTTTGGTTAAATAAAAGTTTGCCTCTTTTTGCTGAGGCGCGTGCCGTTCAACCAAGTCGGTTATATTAGGGCGCATGTCCAAATGTAAAAGAGCTTTAGGTGCAAGTTATTTTATGACGACGCTAGAAAAAGCGCTCACTAATCTTGTGAATGTCCTTATGTGTCCGTACAAACAAATTGTACCATCTTATTTCTAACAAACGTCGCAATATTTTTTTTTTTTAAGGGCGCCTGTTTTCGTGAAGGGAACTAATCTGAAAGTGTGATGAAACAACACACATTTTTTTTTTTTTTTATTAATGGCGCGTGTTTTCGTGAGGTGAAGTAATCTGAAAGCATTTGGTGATTCCTAGATGGCAGGGAGGATAGTGTGATTCGCTTGCATAGCTAAGCAGGGTTGTCGCACGGAAGGTCCTGAGTTCGAGTCCTGGATAAGCCACTTACGTCTGTTGTTTTTCTGTTGTCTAGTTTTCTACTTCTTTATTTCTTACGAGTGCCTGAAAACATACCTTTATGTTTGTCTAATATTTATTTACTGAAAATAGTAACACTCGCCAAAGGAAAGTGCGCAAAGGTTAGTGTGCATGCGCAATATGAACGGCATGCATGTTCAGACTTTGTACAAAATTATTTTAGTGCTATAATTAACAGGAATCCGTGTACAATGATTTAAGCTTCACGCTTTTGTTTGAATGAAATCAACGGGTATTTTCCTAATGGGCGAAGATCGGTTACCACGACAAGTATGGCAAACAAAGAGCCCGGGATCAAAACTTCCAGGACACTGGGAGGACAACATTAGACAATCTCTGAAGGACCGAGCACTAGAATGGAACCAGCCTAGGAAGAAGACAGCCATAGCGGGCAAACAGCCGTGTTCTATATGTTTGGGTTACTTAACACAATATGAGTCATACTGGTGCAGGGTTACTTAACACAATATGTGTCATACTGTTGCAGGGTTACTTAAAATGGGTACAGACATACATACAATTCACTCAATATTGATTAATCCAATTATAGCCGTAGAGCTATAGATCAACATGTTTAAAAATCACTTAGATTTTAACAATATTTTCTTGATCGAGCCAGTTTTCTCTCACGGACAGCTGTACGTCGCATTGTGTCGGTCAAGAAATCACAATAATGCAAAAGTAGAAATTAAAACAACAGAAAATCAAGGTACTCTTCTGTGGACAATCGGATATTCACACCTAATATTATTTTTCCACAAATATTCGAATAAGTAAAATTGCCGTTAAGTATTGGTGCTTTTGAATTTAATTCCCGTCATATGACGGGCCTTTACTCTAGTATTCTAAGATTGATGAACGCGTAATTGTCTCCAGGTTGCACCATTAGTTGGTATTGTTGTGGCGGCTCTCTATGTAGACATCAGCATATAAAAGTCATGATAACGGAAGCAAGAAACAATCCTAGTTGCAGAATTGACAAAATGTCCGCTCTAAATGATAATGTACATGTGCGGTAAATATTAAACAGCTAAAACATTCCTCATAAATGGAAAGTATTGATTATAAAACCTGTATTGCAAAATATAAAAGAAAATATATAGAAACATAGCAATAATTCATTACAATCAACATGCTTCAAAACCCAATCCGGCATACAGACCGGGAGAATTAAACAGTATAGCGAGCGATACGATACAATAAATCATCTATAGAACAACTCGATAAAATGGACTTTGGCTAGAACGGGATTTTGCCGCATGGCTCAAATGCACCCTCAGTACGAACATTCGAACATTCAGTTAGCTTTTATTTCTGTTTCCTGCACACTGGCAAAATTAGCTTGTGTAAGCTGTAATTATGTGTAATTAATAAAACCATGTGTGTTACAGTGGCCCGAATTGAGAGCAAATAAATGGCTAAAACCATAATATGCCAAGCATGCCGTAGAAGGCAACTAAGAGGATGCCATAGGGTCAGCTACTTCCTGTTGTTAACAATTAAAGTCAAGAATAAAAAATAAAAAAGAATAAACATGACCAAGTCGTAGAAAGTAAGTAATTAAGATACTCTACACATCCGGGGACTGTATGACACAAGGTGGAAAGGAACAGAAAGGAAGAAAGTTAACGCAGTGTGGCTAGATGGATGTTAGATAGAAATATATATATATATATATATATATATATATATATATATATATATATATATATATATATATATATATATATATATATATATATAGTACCCAGTTATGGAGAAGAAAACTGGTGAACTAGTGGTAGTGATGGCACATGACAATGACAAGTCAGGTAGTTCACTGCACAGTCCTAGATGGTTGCAATAGAAGATAGCTTTGAAGCAAGTTACCTTCTCGCTAGACCTATCGTATGGTCCATGGGTGTCTCTAGTAAAGGTTGGTGTGAAATGTTAATTATCCCAACCAATTTCAGTATTAAATAACTCTCTTCATTTCTACACAATAACACAATTTCAAACAGAAACTGGAATTTAAACAAAATCAATCAACTACAATTTATAAAATATATCTGTACATTTATTAATTAAAATAGAAGTTTGGTAAATGTAGTGGTTTTGATGGTACTGTAAGGTTGTGGTGTTACCTAGTGTAATGTATGAGGTCAGCTGTAAAGGCTCCTGAGATAAATGTAGATGAGAATTACAGAAGGCCCTTCTTACTACCACTTACGACCTCACACATATCTTTTTTACTCTTATGAATGTAGCTACGTTAAAAAGTCTAGGGTACTGAAATGTAATGTGTTGTAGTATAAGATACAAACACACACACACAAATATTTAATAAGTCTAATAATATTACTAAAAGTTATAACACACTGAACTAACTCAGGCTGTTTTAGTTTAAAATATTAATTTTTTCTTTAAATTTATTTGTTCTGGACCAAGGTTTTATTTTGGCCAGAACATATGAAATGTTATGAAGTTATAAATGGAATGCATCAATATATGGCATAATAAAATGGAATGTGATTACAAAAGTAGTTTATAAGTCTGGTTAATATTAATTAATTTTATAGTGTCTCTGGGAGAACCTTTTACTGGATATGCTGTTGGGATGGTGTCATCACACCCTCTCTATGAATAGAACTAGCTTTGTCCATTGTCTTATGTACTTTAGAAAAAGTTTATTTCCCAAAATTTCAGGATATTAGTGGCGGGAAATCTTTATAAGTATTCAAGAGTTTTGGTGAATCATCAGCAGGCCATGGAGTTACTCATCTTGTATGAGAATATATGAAGCTGGAATCCGGTGGCCCCTCCTCTTGGTAGCTGGGATACACTGCGATACAGCACCAACACCACTGTAGGCGGCACACACGTCAGCTTGAGTAAACTTGTATTACTTTTGTGGCACTACCCTAGTGCCACAACAGAAACTCACAATTCTGAAACAAAGTTTGTGCGCTGTGTCAGTAATCTATTTACTGTACCACTTTTACCCACAGCACAACACATCAACAATACACAGAGGGGGTCAGATCTCTCTGACCAACGAAGCACATCTTACCCAGTTGTTTTCATATAGTATCAGTTTCCCCCAAGACTGCATTGCATCTGAGATATGTTCAATAGTTTCCTTTTATACAATAAGATAGGTGATATGTTCCCACCGATCTCAACAATAGATCCGCCTTCCATAGTCTTAGTTAGGCGTCCATATATTTTGTTTGTCTCTAGACCCTGAACTTGGGCTGGGGACCTAGAGCGAACACTTACTTGTCGTAATCATTTTATATGATATGGCAGTATCAATCACTCGAAATATTAAAATATACAAAAGAAATACTTTCATTCTTACCAGAATTCAGAATTGAGAACACAGTTAATTCCTAGCAAAACTCAGCTGAGCTGCTGGCTATGTGATGGCGTCCCACTAAATGTATAGAATATCTTCTGGAAACAACACCACATGTGTCTCTGGACAGTCTGGTAACGAATGGCCAAATGTGTGCCTCTACCCCGCTACTATGATTTCATTCATCCAATCACAGACTCCCCCCCCCCCCCCCCTAACTTTCAAATCTACAACCAAAAGTCAAATTTCAGTCAGCTCTCAGTCAAGTATGTATTACAGTCTGTTGGTCCGTCTGTCTCTACTTGTTTTTTCATAAAAAACACGCTTGGTTCTTGGACCAACACCATGCAATACCCTACACACTTCTGCCTCCGAAGTTATTTTTAGCCACAATTCTCCCCCTTTCCCCTCTCTTTAATTACAGCTCGATTTTTGCGTTACTTGCCTCAAGGTCGAGAATTTGAAACTTTTAGTGAAATTTTCAACAGTGCAGTCGCTCGTCTGATATGAACAACACAGTCTTTTGTCAATATCTTCCTTATTATCTATCCGTCTGTATAATTTAAAGTATATTATTTCTCTTCTCAAGACGGGCTATCAAACTAGCTAGGTTTTATATTCATAACATTATTATTAAGAAAAAGTTACTTTTTCAAGGTTAGTTTTTTTTAAAAATATGTTCGAGAACCTTCTCCACGGCGTTTGCCGCTGAATTCAAATAACAACGAAGTATCGTAACAGTCCAAGAAATGACTGTTTCTGACACGAGCTAAAGTCGTTTTTGTCCATTTCCTTACAATGTGTCAACTAGTGACGTGAATTTTTTTTCTTTTACCCAAATTGCGTCTTTTAGCCTTGCTGTATTCAAACACGTGTTCAGTCATATTTTTCCTTTTGTGTTCTCCGTTTTCTCTCCCGTCTAACTCGTTAGTTTTAAATGGCGGATAGGAAAAGGCGGGCATGGGCGAGCATGTCTCCTAGTATCTTACGCATTATTTTTATCCCTACATTTTATCGTTAAATTTGGAGATATTTTAACGTTGTATCATGGTAAATTCATCACAGTAAAGATTGCAAATATGTATTTACACAAATCACAAATTGGAAAATTATAAGGTGTCAATGTCTTTGTTCATCATTTCTGGCAATTGGTCACTTCTGGATCTTGTTTTCAAAGTAATGAGTACTTATCCAGTTTATGTCCTTTGATGCAGACACTTCTCGTTATATATCAGGTGTTTATGTCCCAGATACGTAATTCACCTGGACAGGTAGCCACAGGTAGCCACAATGATACTATTTGGCGAATTGCAGAGGTGATCCTTGAATCACACACTGCAACCTTTTATGTTTCTTATCAGGAGCTTTTGTTGTGACTCTCGGACAAGAACCAGAAGCATATACACAGTTAATGGTATCTGTTTCCTATCACCAAGACGATCCTCGATGATGACAAGCCATTATTGGTCAAAATCCTCATTTAGACAACATAGTCCATGAGGCCGTGGTCAAGTCAATCAAAAAAGTACGTCATACAATCAATAAAATACCTTGGTAGATTATAGACATCATTTACACACTTTTTTCTGAATTCTGTCTTAATTACTCCCTTTTGGTCCTTAGTTACACCAAAAGTGGTTTTCCCTTAAAGATATTACACAACGAAATTTTAAATTGAACAAAAGAAACGAAGGAAGCGAAGAATCAGAGGAAGAAGAAGAAAAGGAAGAAAAAGAAGTCGAACTCTTGGGCATCAAGCATTTAAAAGCTAATCCCTGAAAAGGACTGTAAGCTCTTATAGCTAGTATTACGCAGTCCTGACAAGGACTTCAAGCTGCGTCTTGCTGTTCAGGATTGTTCAGGTTATATTCAGTTTGAAAACCAATGTCAGTTATCAGCACAGGGTTTAGAGTACCAAGATTAAGATATCAGTAGCGAATTCAAAGTCAATGCTAACAACACTATTCAATATTACAGCAATTTCCATAACACTAAAATACGTGTAACTCAACGATTAATACAAGTTTAACATTACTTTCAGACACAGAATTACGGATCTGAGCTTATCACTTATGCAAGTCTGCTCACAAGCAGGTCAGCTTTGCTTTTACTCAGCCACGGGCTGTGGCTATGTAGATTCGACAAGCGTGAGTCAGTCCTCTGGACCTCTTTTCAGCTGAGATTTTGAAAGTCCAGAATTGAATCTGAGCGGGTTTATTTACTCAATGTAGATCTAACCCTTTCCTTCTTGGAGGTCCGCGCCTGAGTTCACTTTTCTACTTGTAACTTTCGTGGGAGTTCAATGCTATTGTGCGATTTTCCCAATAAAATCAAAATTTCCTTGTCAGTTACCAAAGATGATGATATCCCACTGCCATAATTACACGTATTTGTAGTTGCTGTCCAAATTTCAAAAGAATTTTTCCGTTCAGGGCATTAATCATAAAGTTATTGCAGAATTACTGGTGTGCGATTAATGATTTATCATAAAGACAATAGTTTACGTGGCCATTCCAGAGTTTCTTGCCCGTTTCTCTACCCGCAGAAAAACCAGTTGTTAGCATTCGAGGCAGTCCTTGTTCTGGAATACTCAGGGTGAAAGACATAGAGGATGACCAAAAAAAAAAAAAATCCACAAACACAAACACGCGGAGAAGGGAATTAAATATAGAAAACGAAGAGACGACATGAATGGATGGCACAGGCCAGGAAGGCTGACATTTGTCTGTGATTTGTGGGGAGAAGAAGGACAAGGAATGAATGACCGCCATGTCCGCCACTCTACAAGAGCAAGGCAAACAATGGCTTCCACATCGTGTCGTAAAGAGGCGAATAATGTCTTGTTGTACACATGCTTAGCAGCATCACCGTGGAAAACCTATTGCTAGAGAAATTACAACAGGAACATTACATGAAATATTGTGGTGCAGGCTTCCCCATGGCAGTTAAATGTATCAGGTACCTCATAATTCTCATGAAGCATAAAGGGATAATGAAAAACAAAAATCCTCCACATAAAAAAATGAACAAACCCCCCCCCACCCAAAAACAAAAAAAACCCTCAAAAAAATAACAACCAAACAAAACAAAAACCCACATAATAATAACACCAAAAAAAACCCGAAAAAATAACCAATAAAATTACAAACCCCCAACAAAAAAAAAAAACCAAAAAAAAAAACACCAACCAACAAAAAAATAATACAAAAAAAAAAAAACTACCAAAAAAAAAACAAACCCCAAAAAAAAAAAAACACCAACCAAAAAAAAAACCACAAAAAAAAACAAAAAAATAAAAAAAAACAAAAAACCAACAAAAAATCCAAACATAAAAACAACCAACCACAACCCACACATAATAAACAACCTAACCCAAAAAAAAAAATCAAAAAAAAAAACCCCCCAACCCACCCCCCCACCCCATAAAAAAAAAAAAACAAAAAAAACAAACCCACCCAAAAAAAAAACATAACAAACCAAAAAAATTAAAAACCAAAAAAAATTACAAAAAAAAAAATCAAAAAAATAAAAAAACTAAACAAACCAAAAAAAAAAACCAAACTAACCAAAACCCAAATAAAAAATACTCAAACCCAAAAAATTCCAAATATAACAAAAAACCAACCAACCCACCCCCCCACCACCCCAAACAAAACTAAAAAACCCCAACCCAAACCACCAAACAAAAAAAACCAACACACCTTACTCCCCAAACCTAACCAACACAAAATACCCCAAAAAAACCAAACAAACACAATTCAAGCCCCAAAAAATCAAACCAAAAAAAAATTAAAAAACACATAAAACAAAAACCACCAAACAAAACTAAACCAATCTAAATTTAAAAAAACGTTTTTCCCCAAAAACCATACTAAACTAACAACCAAAAAAAAAACCCAACCAAAACCCCCAATACATCATAAACATAACCAAAAACAAAACCCAACCCCACAAACCCAAACCCCAATTTCACCCCACTCATAAAAAAAAACCAAAAACATAAAAAAAAAACAAACTAACCTACAAAAAAAAAACAAAAAAAAAATCCCAAAAAAAAAAAAACAAAACCATCAAACAATAACACCCCCCATAAACAACCAAACAATCCAAATATCCACAAAAAAAACCCAAACTAACAAAAAAAAAAAAAAACTACAACAAAACAACCAAACAAAATAAAAAAAACAAAAACAAAAAAAAAAAAAAAAAAAAAACCTCAAAAAAAACCCCAAAATTCCCCAAAATAATACAAACACACTAAAACACACAAAAAACCCTTCAAAAAATATAAAATTAACCAACAAAACATTCACAAAAAAAACATTCAAACCCAAAACTAACCAAAAAAACCAACAAAAACAAAAAAAAACCACCAAAACTCAAACCACAAAAAAACATTCCAAAAAAAACCCTACTAAAAAAAATTCAAAACCTAAAAAAAAACCAATTTACAAAAAAAACAAAAAAATACAAAAAATCCAAAATCCAAATAAACTCAAAAAACAACATAAAACCCCAAACATCAAAAAAAAAAACATTACCCAAAACAATAATCAAAAAAAAAACCAACAACATCAATTTCCCCCCCCCCCAAAAACAAAACCCCAAAAAAAAAAAAATAAACCCCACATAAAAAAACATTAAACTAAAAACCCCATACTTACAAAAAAAAATCATCTAAAATAAACCCTAAAAAAAAAACAAAAACCCACAAAACAACCCCAAAACCAAAAAAAAAAACAAAACCAAATTATCCAAATCAAAACAAACAAAATCTAAAAAAACCACCCCCCAACACTTTAATTAATCCAACTAACAAAAAAAAAAAAAACCCCCCCCCCTATCCCCCCCACCAAAAAAATAAAAACCCAAAAAACCCAAAAAAACCCCAAAAAAAAAAAAAATTCAAAAAAAAAAAAAACCCCAAAAAAAAACATTAAAAAATCAACCACAATCCAAAAAAACACTTTACAACCCCAAACCCCCCAAAAAAAAAAATCAAAAAAAACCCCACCAAAATAAATTACAAAATAATTAAAAAAAATACCCCCCCCCAAAAAAAATCAAAATAAAAAAAAAAAACCCCCCAAAAAAAAAAAAAAAAAAGAAAATAAAAAAACAAAAAAAAAAAAAACCACCCCACCCCAAAAATCCAAATTAACCCATAAAAAAATTCCAAAAAACCCCAAATCCAAAAACTAATTTCAAACCACCCTTAAACAAAAACCCCCAAAATTATAAAAATAAAAAAAACCCTAAACCTATTTTTTAATAAAAAAAAAAAAAAAACCCCCTAAAAATCATAAAAAAAAAAAAAAAAACAATTTAAACCCAAACCAACCCCACAAAACAAACAAACCCAAAAACCAATCCCCTAACAAATTAAAAAAAAAAAAAAAAAACAAAACCTAAAAAATACCACAACCCCAAAAAAATAAAAAATTACCAAAAAATCCCCCCCCAAAAATAAAAACCCAACCCACAAAACAACCAAAAAAAAAATAAAAAAAAAAAAACAAAAAAAAAAAAAAAAAAACCCCCCCCCCACAAAAAAAATACTTCCCACAAAACTAAAAAAAAAAAAAACCTACCCCCAAACCAAAAAACCACCACAAAAAAAAAAAATACCAAAAAACCCCAAAAAACCAAATAAAAAAAAACCCCAACCTACTCCCAAAAAAATATCCCCAAAAAACCCAACCCAAAAAAACCAAACCCTTCCCCACAAAATTTCAAAACCCCCCACCACCCAAACCATAACCCACATTACCCAAAACCAACAACACAAATCTAAAAAAAAAAACAAAAAAACCCCCCACCTTCAAAAAAAAAAACCCCACACCCCTCAAAACCAAAAAAACCCTATACAAACCCCAACCCCCCCAATTCCCCCAAAAATCCCAATCCCCAAAAACCCCCCCCCCCATTACCCAAAAAAACCCCCCCCCCCCAAAACCTACAAAAAACAAAAAAAAAAACCACCCAAAAAAAAAATCCCCCCCAACCCCAACCCCCCCCCCCAAAAAAAACAAAATCCAAATTAACCCCCCAAAAAAAACCCCCCACCCCCAAAACCCCCCCCCAAAAAACCCCAAAAACCCCCCCCCCTAAAAACCACCCCCCCAAAAACTAAAAAACCCCCCCCCAAACCCCCAAACCCAAAACCCCCCAAAAACCCCCAAAACCACCCCCCCCCCACAAACCCCCCCAAAAAAAAAAAAAACAACTACCCCCCCCCCCAAAAACAACCAAACACAACCCCAAACCCCACCCAAAAACAACCCCCCCCACACCAAACCCCCACCACCACAAAAACCCCAAAAAAACAACACAACCCAATTAAATCACCAAACCCAAAAAACCCAAATTAAACAACAAAAAACCCCCCACCCAAAAAAAAAAAAACCCCCCCATACCCCCACCCAAACCCCCCCCAAAAAAAAAAAAACCCAAACCCAAAAAACTCAAAAAAAAACCCCCAAAAAAAAAAAACAAAAATTAAACCCCCCACAACCCAAAAACCACCCAACCCCCCCCCCACCCCAAAAAAAAAAAAAACCCCCACAAAAAAAAAAAAACCCCCCATACCAACAAAAACCCCAAAAAAAAAATAAAAACCCCCACCAAACACCCCCCCCAAAAAACCCCCAAAAAAAAAAAAAAAAAAAAAAAAAAAAAAACCCCCACCCAAAACCAACCTAAATAAAAAAAAACCCAAACCTTACCCCAAAAAAAAAAAAAAAAAACCCCCCCAAAAAACCCCAAACCCCAAACAACCACAAAAAAAAAAACCAAACCCCAACAAAAAAAACCCCCCCCAAACAAAAAAACCCAAAAAAAAAAAACCCCCCCACAACCCCCCAAAACAAAAAACCCCCCCAAAAAAACCCCCCCAAAAAAAAAACCAACCCACCCAAAAAAAAAACCATAAAAAAAAAACCAAAAAAAAAAAAAAAAAAAAAAAAAAAAAAAAACCCCCCAAAAAAAAAAAAAAACCCCAAAACCAAAAAAAAAAAAAAAAAAAAAAAACCCCCACCCCCCCAACCCCCCCAAAACCCCAACAAAAAACAAAAAACCAACCAAAAAAAAAAAAAAAACAAAAAAAACCCTTTCAAAATTAAAAACCCCAAAAAAAAAACCCATTTCCCCACAAAAAATACTAATCCCCACCCCCAAAAAAAAAACCCCCCCACACCCAAAAAACCAAAAAACATTAAAAACCCAAAAACCCCCAAAAAAAACCCCCCCCAAAAAAAAAAAACAAAAAAAAAACAAAAAAACCCAAACCCCCAAAACAAAAAAAAAAAACATACAAACACAAAAAAAAAAAACCAAAAAAACCCCCCCAACCCCATCCCCCAAAAAACCCAAAAAAAAAAACAAACCAACACCCCACAAAAAACCCCCCCCACAACACCCACCCCCCCTAAAAACCCCCCCAAACCCCCCCCAAAAAAAAAAAAAAACCCCCCCCCAAACCCCCCCCCCCCCTAACCCCCCAACCACCCCAAAAAAAACCCCCCAAAAAAAACCAAAAAACCCCCCAACCCCAAAAACCCCCAAAAAACCCACCCCAAAAACAAAAAAACCCAAACAAAAAAAAAAAAAAAAAAACCCCCCCCAAAAAAAAAAACCCCCAAAACCCAACCCACACCAAACACACCAAAAAACCCAAAACCAAAAAACCCAAACCCCCTAAAACAAACCCCAAAAAAAAACCCCCACCACCCCACAAAAAACAACCACACCCCCACACCCCCCCAACCCCCAAACCACCATAAACCCACAAAAAAAAAAAAATAAAAAAAAACAAAAAAAAAAACCCCCAACCCCAAAAAAAAACCCCAAAAACAACCCAAAAAAACCCCCCCCAAAAAAAATAACCCCAAAAAAACCCCCAACCCCCCCCACAAACCCCAAAACCAAAAAAAACCCAAACCCCAAAACCCCCCCCCCCAACCCCCAAAAAAAAAAAAAAAAAAAAAAAAAAAAAAAAAAAAAAAAAACACACAACCACCCCCCCCCCCCACCCCCCAAAAAAAAAAAAAAACACCAACACCCCCCCCCCCCCCCACCCCCCCCCCCAAAAAAAAAAAAACCCCCCCAAAAACAAAAAAAAAACCCCCCCAACAAAAAAAAAAAACCCCCCCAAAAACCAAAAAAAAAACCCAAAAAAAAAAAAAAAAAAAAAAAAAAAAAAAAAAAAAAAAAAAAAAAAAAAAAACAAACACCCACAAACACACAAAAAAAAAAAAAAAAAAAAAAAAAAAAAAAAAAAAAAAACAACCACCCCCCCCCCCCCAAAAAACAACCAAAACCCCCCAAAAAAACCACAAACAAACCCCCCAAAAAACCCACCCCCCCAAAAAACCCCCCAAAAAAACCCCCAAAAACCCCCACCCAAACACTACCCAAATAAAAAAAAAAAAAAAAAAAAAAAAACCCACAAACCCCCCACCCCCCCCCCCCCAAACCCCCCCACAAACCCCCCCAAAAAAAACCCCCCCCAACCCCAAACCAACCCCCCTAAAAAAAAAAAAAAAAAAACCACACATCACTCACCCCCCCCCCCCCCCCCCCCCCCAAAAAAAAAAAAAAACCCCAACACCCCCCAAAAAAAAAAAAAAAACCTACCCCCACCAACCCCCCCCCCCCCCCCCCCCCAAAAAAACCCCCCCAAAAAAACCCCCAAAACCCCCCCCCCCAAAAAAAACCCACCATTCACCCCCCCCCAAAAAAAAAAAAAAACCCCCCCAAACCCCCCACCCCCCCCCCCAAAAAAAAAACCCCCCAAAACCCCACAAACCCCAAAACCCAACAAAAAATAAAAAAAAAAAAACTAAAAACCCCCAACCAAAACCCCCCACCCCCCCCCCAAAAACCACCAAAAAAACAAAAACAACAAAACCCACAAAAAACCCCCCCAAAAAAACAACAAACAAACCCACCCCCAAAAAAACCCCCCAAAACCCCCCCACACAACCAACCAAAAAAAAAACAACCACCCCCCCCAACCAACCCAAACAAAAAAAAAAAAAAAAAAAAAAAAAAACCCTAACCCCCCCCCCCCCCCAACCCCCCCCCAAAAACAAACCCCCAAACCCACCCCCAAAAAAAAAAAAACAAAAACAACCCCAAAAAAAAAAAAAAAAAAAAAAACCCCCCCAAAAAAAAAAAAACACCCCAAACCCCCACCCCCCCCCCCCAAAAAAACCCCCAACCAAAACAAAAAAACAAAAAAAACATAAAACCCCCCAAAAAAAAACACCCCCCCAAAAACCCAAAAAAAAAAAAAAAAAAAACCCCCCAACCCCCCCCCCCCCCCCCCCCAAAAAAAAAACCCCCCAACAAAAAAACAACCAAAAAAAAAAACCAAAAAAACCCAAACCAAAAAAAAACCCCCACCCCCAAAAAAAAAAAAAACCCCCCTAACAACCAAAAAAAAACAACCCAAAACCAAAAAACCCCCACCCCCAACAAAAAAAACACCCCAAACCCCCAACCCAAAAAAAAACACCCCCAAAAAAACCCACCCCACCCACCCCCCAAAAAAACCAAAAACAAAAACAACCCCCCCCCCAAAAAAAAAACCCCCCCACCCAAACAAAAAAACAAAAAAAAAAAAAAACAAACACACCCCCCAACCACCCCAAAAAAAAAAAAACCCAATTCCCCCCAAACCCACCCCCCAACCACCCACCCCCCAAACCAAAAAACCCACCCCCCAAAAACCAAAAACCCCAAACCCCAAAAACCCACCCCACCCCCCCCCCCCAAACCAAAAAAAAAAAAAAAAAAAACCAACCCCCCCCCCCCCCCCCCCCCCCCCCCCCCAAAAAAAAAAAAAAAACCCAACCCCCCCAACCCCAAAAAACCCCCAACCCCCCCCCCCCCCCCCCAAAAAAACCCCAAAATAAAACCCCCCCCCCCCCCAAACAACACCCCAAAAACCCCAACCCCCCCCCCCCCACCAAATAAACAACACAACCCCAAAAAAACAAAACCCCCCCCCCCCAAAAAAAAAACCCCCCCAAACCCTTAAAAAACCCCCCAAAAAATTCAAACCCAACCCCCCCCAAACCCAAACCCCCCCCCCCCCCCCCCCCCCCAAAAAACACCCCCCCCCAAAAAAACAAAAAACCCCAAACCCCCCCCCCCCCCCCCCCCCCCCCCCCCAACAAACCCCAAACAAAATAAACCAAAACCAACACCCCCCCTAAAAACAAAAAAAAAAAACCCAAAACCCCCCCCCCACCAAAACACAAAAACCCCCCCCCCCCCCAAACAACATACACCCCACCCCCTCCCCAAAACCAAAAAAACCAAAAAAAACCCCAAACCCCCAACCAAAACCCAAAAACCCCCCCCCCCCCCCCCCCCCAAAAACCAAAAAACCAACCCCCACCCCCCCCAAAACCCCCAAAACAAACCCCAAAAACCCCCCCCAAAACCCCCCCCACCCAAAAACCAAAAAAAAAAACCCCCCCAAAACCAAACCACCCCCCAAAACCCAAAAAAACCCCCCCACAACCCCCAAAAAACCAAACCCCCCAAACCCCCCAATCCCCCCCCAAAAAAAAACAAAAAAAAAAACCAAAAAACCCCCCCCCAAAACCCCCCCCCCCCCCCAACCCACAACCCCCCCATCCAAAACAAAAATCCCCCCCCCCCCCCCCCAACCACCCAAAAACCCAAAAAACCACATAAAAAACCACCCCCACACCAAACCCCCCCCCCCCACAACCCCACCCAAACCACCCCAAAACCCCCCCCCCCCCCCAAAAAAAAAAACCAAAAAAACCCCAACCACCCCCCCAAAAAAAACCCCCACCAAAACCCCCCCCCCCCCCAAACCAACCCCCCCCCCCAACCCCAAAAAAACCCCCACCAACCACTACAACAAAACCCCAAAAAAAAAACCCACAACACCCCCCCCCCCCCCCCACCCAAAAAAACCCCAAAACCCCAAACCCCCCCCCAACCCCCCCAACAAAAAAACCCCCCCAACCCCAAACCAAACCCCCAAAATTACAACAACCACACAAAAACCAAAAAAATCCCCCCCCCAAAACCAAAAAAAAACCAAAAAACAACCAAAAAAAACCAAAACACACAACAAAAAAAAAACCAAAAAAATCTCACAAAACCAAAAAAAAACAAAATCCAAAACCCAAAAAAAAAAACCAACCAAAACAAACAAACCCCCCCTAAAACCAAAAAAACCCCCCCCACCCCCCCAAAAAACAACACCAACCCCCCAAAAAAAAATACACCAACAAAAAACCCAAAAAAAAAAAAAAAACCAACCCAAACAAAAAAAAAAAAAACCAAACCCCAAAAAAACACCCCCCACCCAAAACCCAACCAACCCACCCCACCCCCCCACCCAAAATCCACCAAACAAAAACAAAA
The DNA here is from genome assembly GCA_024509875.1 of Oreohelix idahoensis. Classification (NCBI taxonomy): domain Eukaryota; kingdom Metazoa; phylum Mollusca; class Gastropoda; order Stylommatophora; family Oreohelicidae; genus Oreohelix; species Oreohelix idahoensis. The sequence continues at coordinate 274,750 of JAMPIV010018826.1, forward strand.
AACCCCCCCCCAACACCCCCCCCCAACCAAAATTTCCATAAATTTAACCCCAAAAAAAAAATCCCAATCAAACCCACCCAACCCAACCAAACCCCCCCAAAAAACAAAACACCAAAAACAAAAACAACCCCCCCAAAAAAAAAACCCAAAACCCCAACCCCAAACCCCACCAAAACCACCAAAAAAAAACAAAAACACCCACAAACCAAAAAAAACCAAACCCAAAAACCAAAAACAAAACAAAAAAAAAAAAAAAAAAAAAAAAAAAAAAAAACCCAAAAAAAACTTACCCCCCAATCAAAAAACCCAAAAAACAAAAAAAAACCACCCAAACAAAAAAAAAACAAAACCAACAACCAAAACCCCCCAAACCCCAAAACAAACACCAAAAAAAAAAAACCCCCCCACAAACCAACCCAAAAAAACCCAAAACAAAAAACCCACCACCCCACCCACCCCACTCAACTTTTTAAAACACCCCAACCCCAAAACACCCCTTAACCCCCCCACCCACAAAAAACACAAACCAACACCCCCCCAAACAAAAAAACCAACCCCAAACCCAAAAAAACCACCCCACCAAACAAAACCATTAAAAAAACCAAAAAAAAACCCACCAAAAACAAACAACAAAATTAAAACAAAACAACACCAACCAAAAAATAAAAATAAAAAAATTTAAAAAATCAACACCTCACCAAAATAAAAACAAAAACAACCCCCACCAAAAATCCCCCCCTAAAACCCCCCCCCCCCAAAACAAAAAATACAAAAAAAACCCCCCCCAAAAACTGAAACACCCCCCCCCCAAAAACCAAAATAAAACCCCCCCCCCAACACCACCCAAAAAAAAAAAAAAAAAAAATCAACCCAAACCCCCCCCCCAACCCAATTCAACCCACAACCCCCGAACTTAACATCCCCCAACAACGTGTGTCCCCTTTTGCAATTTTTCTTCTTCTTCTTCAAAGTACCCACTGCTTTCGTAGGACCATGTCTTCATGTCTCTCCACAACTTCCTGTCTCCAGTACAATTTATCAATTCTGATATAGACATCTTTCCATGCCACGATGTCAAACTGTCCAGTATTCGCTCTCTTTGTCTTCTCCTATCTCTTTTTCCTTCAATCTTACCTGTTGTTACGATATATTCCAGCTTTCCTCTTCTCATAACATGCCCCAAAAAATTGGATTGCTTCTTTCTAACTTGTGAAATAAGTTTCCTTTGTGCATTGGCCTCTTTCAAGACATCCACATTACTCTTTTTGGCTGTCCATGGCATTTTTAACATTCTTCTATATAACCACATCTCTGTGGCCTCTAGTGTCTTCCCTATTTGTTTACTAATTGTCCGTGACTCACTCCCATATGTCAGGATTGGTTCTATATTTTAAAAAGAGAACTACAAGAGAGAAAACCGGACTGATTCTAAAGGCGACGAACTGGAACGGACTACGGACTACGACTTATGGAACTTGGAACACAAGAAGTGTAAATGGGAAAGAAGAGGAGCTGGTGGAAGAGATGAGGAAAGCAAAACTAGAAATCCTGGCTATAACGGAAACGAAGAAAAAGGGACAAGGAGTCATGGATCTCGATGGCGACACGCTGCTCTACAGTGGTGTACTCACATCTGAAAGAGCTAAAGGGGGCGTGGGTTGTATTGTGGCCAAAAACCAGAAAGATAGTATCAAGGGATGGAACTTTGTCTCGGAGAGCATAATGGTTGTAAAACTAAAAGAAGGAGAAACCATAGTCAACCTGGTCATAGTGTATGGGCCAAATGAGGATGAGAGAGCAGAGGTCAAAGAGGAATTCTTCGAGCTGCTTCAAAGGACAGTGGATGACTGCCTAGATGAAATTATCATGCTCGGAGATTTCAATGCCAGAGTTGGAAATGACCATGCTAGATGGGGGGAGTTATCGGAAGATATGGAGAAGATACTCTCAATGACAATGGAAAGCGACTCCTTAGATTCTGCAGTGAGCAGAATCTGATCATTACAAACACAAAGTTCCCCCATAAGCGCATACATGCATACACTAGATGTGAATTAACAAAGAATGAGAAGTCAGTGATCGACTATGCCATTGTTAGGAGAAGCTCATTCAAATATGTCCGGGACGCTAGAGTCTGGAGGGGGCCAGAGATTGGAAGTGATCACTACCTGCTTACAATCAAAAGAACAACTGAAAGAGTTGCTTAGCCTAGGAACTGCCCAACATCACGCAAGAAACTAAGTAAACGAACGGGAGAAATGAGCATTAAGACCTACAAGCTGAGAGAGCCAGAAATTAAGACCAGATATCAGGGGTTTATTGCTGCAGCGGTGAGCAGCACAAAAGAACAACCTGATGACTTGGAAACCCTCTGGATTAAATTCAAGGACATCATAAAGACAGCTGCTGCAGAAGCATGTGGTGAAGTCCGACTTGGGAACAAGAGAAAGAGGATACTTTGGTGGACAGAGGAAGTCAAAGAGAAAATAAGAGAGAAGAAAATGGCATGGAAACAATACTTAGGAGCTAAAAACACAACAGGACAAATGGAGAAATATAGAGAATATGTGATACTCAGAACAGAAGCAAAGAACAAGGTGCTAGCGGAAAAACAGAAGTCCTGGGAAGAATTTGGAGAAAAGCTTGATAAAGATGCGCAAGAAAACCAGAAATTGTTCTATAAGACCATAAAGAACATGAGGAAGGAAAAACAATGCCCTCTCAAATTTATAAAGGACAAGCAAGGCAAATTGCTTACTGCCCCGAAGGAAGTAATGGAAAGATGGAAAGAATATTTCTCAGAACTCCTGGATGGTGAGCATGGTGAAGCATCAGAAATGATAACCAATAGCACAGAAGAGAAAGCAATGATGGTGAAGATGATATAAAGATGGAAGAACTGAAGGCAGCACTGGAGAAAGTCAAGATGGGCAAAGCAGCAGGGCATGATGGTATAACACCAGAAATGGTTAAGTACATGGGAGCATCAGGCGACCTATTACTTTTAAGGGTCCAACAGGCAGCATGGTGCAACAAGACCATACCAAAGGATTGGGAGATTGCCATCATAACACCAATTTTCAAAAAGGATGACAATCGACAGTGTGGAAACCATAGAGGCATATCCCTTCTCAGTGTCCCTGGTAAAATCTACTCTAGAATCCTAGAGCAGAGACTCCAACGCCTAGCTGAGCCACAATTGGATGAGGTCCAGTGTGGATTCTGAGCAAACCGAAGTACTCAAGACCTAATCTTCACACTCAGACAGCTGAGTGAAAAGGCCCTTGAGTATAAGAGTGAGATCCATCTTTGTTTCATGAGAGATGGATCTGGTCCTTAAAAAAAGCGTTGTCCAGGGTCACCTGGAAGTACGCAAAACTTTCTTCACACGAGGAAGAAGAAGAAGGGACTGAGTGAAAAGGCCCTTGAGTATAAGAGTGAGATCCATCTTTGTTTCATAGATCTGGAAAAGGCGTTTGACAGGGTCCCCTGGCGCAAACTTTGGGACTGTTTGGCAAGGAAGAACATTCCAGCACCTCTGATTCATGCTATACATAATGCTTACTTAGTCGTTCCCCTCCTACCGTGAGGTGTAGAGGTTTGTAAGAGAGAGCGCCAGACTATCCTATCGGCTGTCTTCCTCCTGGCCTGGTTCCATTCTAGTCCTCGGCCCTTCAATGATTGTCTAATGTTGTCCTCCCAGTGGACTCTGGGTCGTCCTGGGGGTCTGGATCCCTGGCGTCTTTGTTTCCCATGCTTGTCGTGGTAGCCGATCTTCTCCCATTCTGCAAACATGGCCAAACCATCTTAGTTGGGACTGTTCTACTTGGGTCTTCAGGGGGTGGGATGTTAGGGCTTGACGTATTGTCTGGTTGCGGACGATGTCTCTTCTTGTTACTTCAACCACCTTCATTAGATACCTCATTTCTGAGGTTTGGATCTGGCTTTTATGGGTTGTAGTCATTGCCCATGACTCGCATCCGTATGTCAAGACTGGGACATAGGTGGAGCGGTATACAGCCATCTTCGTTTTCTTACCAACCTCTCTCTTGCTGAGGAATCCTCGATTTATGGCCTGAAAAAGTCTTCCAGCTGTTGCTTTTCGAGTGGCCAACTCTTCTTTGATGCCTCCCTTTCGGTCTATAATAGCTCCGAGGTATTTAAAGTGGTCGACCTGCTCCAGGACCTGTTCTCCCAGCTTAATCTGATGTCTTCTTTCTTCTCGTGATATCACCATGGATTTTGTTTTAGAGCTGCTTATGACCATCCCTCTCTTCTCCAGCTCTTCCTTCCAGACTTGCAGGTTTGATTGGAGATGTGCCTCTGATTTAGCAATCAGGACAACATCATCAGCAAATGCAAGCTCTGAAATACAGACCTGTCTCATCTTCCAGTACCCCACTGAATACTTTCTTGTTCTCCCCTTACACGCCTCTTATAATATATACTAGCAATAACCCGTCAAAATAGACATGTTTTAATTGCAGCTATCTTATCATTTTGATCCATAATAATAAGTCTGCAATACTTTAAATTAAAATTTTGACTAATCCTCAACTTCCTTTTATTCTTAGAGTTGACGCCTGGGCCCGCTGGTCAGTCTCGATCGTGAAATGGGCGCCTATTAAATATCGTTGAAGTTTGGTTACGCTCCAGAAGAATGCAAGCAATTCATTCTCAAGAATAAGATACTTGGTTTCCGTAGGTGTAAGTTGTCGACTAATATGAGGATTAAGCAATCTCAAAATAGGTGCCTTAGAAAAAAATACACTTTAATGTAGTTTAAGGTATCAGAAAAACAATCAAAAACTTACATTTTAAGGTTATTTTTAAGAAAATGATGAGTTAAATCCGTTTCCCGAATGAAACTGGACAGAAGAGTATCTTGATTGTCTGTTGATTTAATCTGCATTTCTGCACCTTCCTGTCTCCAGTTCATGTACTGTTTATCAATCGAGTTGTTGGCTTCTTTCCATAATCAAACTGTTCATGCACACCTTCATTTGCGCACTTTTCTATTTTCGAGAGAGTACATTAACTTTCAACCACAGCTAAGGGGGTGCAACTGTGGTTGAAAGTTAGACAATAATTGTATTGTTTCCCTTATATGTGACCGACCGACCGACGTACTTACGGCGGGTATTATGATATTGAATGAATGAATTGAATCGCATTGGTTGTGCATTTACCTTCTACAAATCCACACTGTTCATCACTAATTTCTAGTTTAATTTTATTGCTCACTCTTCTCATGATAATTCGTAATAATATTTTGGTCACATGACTCATAAGACTAATGGTGCAGTGTTCTTCACATTCCATGGCTCCTTGTTTCTTTGGCAAAGCTATGATTATGGATGTTAGCAGATCATCAGGTATTTGACCACTGTTGCTTTTATTTCACAAAGCTTATACCTGTTTATCTTTTTGACAACAGTAAAGCGTACTGTAGGTCTTCTGGTGGTCAGTTTTTTAATTGCTTGTGTTGTTTATTGGCCGTAAATGGGTTATTTCTTCTTTATTCTCTCCTGTCGATCACTGAAATGTATTGGACAATCCCCACACACAAACTCACACACGTACACAACAGACACAGGCTCCCGTAAAAATCAGTGATTACACCGAGGGTTTACCGTATTAGTGAAGTATCGGGCACACGTAAGAAGGAATCGATGCCCGTATTAACCAGAAATTTGATGAAAAATTGGACCAGATAGAAAGAAATTATATCTCATCTATTATGTATGGTCTGAACTTGAAAGATTCAAATAACATCATAGCACAGAGATTACAATTAGGTAATCCATTCACAGTGTCAGCTGATCTATATCTTCATGGTTACTGTAACAAAGCCCTGGAAACAGAAATCAGAAATACAGCGGCAGAAATGACTCGACTTTGATCCACTGTCACTGAGCGTCAGCTTTTGTTGAGAGGTAGAAATAGACACAAGATCGCACACGGAGTCTATACAATGTGCCAGGTTTTGCTGACGATAGTCGCACAGTGGATGGAAATTAATATAGAAAAAACCAAGATATTGGTGAATAGCCATAAGAAACATGTTCCGACCAACATTACGTTTAAGGCAGATAAAGGGAACGACTGGCAGGCAAAGGGAACGAATAAGGAGAATTAGAAATAGGAAGGTTCAGATAGAGTAGAAAGGGGAGATGCGCGAATAAGAATGTGCAGGAGAAAAGGGGTGAACAAAAATCCAGTTAGGCACGCTTTCCAGACCAGTCCAGAGGCGTGAGTTAGAGAGTGCAGGTCGCACAGATACGCTAGTAGCCATGTTGAAGGCAGTACTCAGGTAGACTGTGTGGTGAATATTTCTCAGGCAGGGAGACGAGTTGGGTAATGATTAATCCAACATATTGAATAGTGAGAATTCTTGTTTAAGAAGGAGGAACGGTGTGAGTTAGATTTCAATTCAATAAAGGAAAAAGGTACGTAGGGTGAAAATCGAATATATATATATATATATATATATATATATATATATATATATATATATATATATATATATATATATATAATATATATAATATATAATATATATATATATATATATATATATATATATATATATATATATATATATATAAAGTAGTCCTATTCTTCAGTGATGAAAGGGAAAGGAACAACCCCGGAGAGGTCCGGTACTACCAATAGATAACCTGAACACTGAGATGAAATATAACAATAGACTAAGAAATTGTTAGGAAGAAAGAACAGAAGTGGAGATTACAACACCTGAATGATCGCTGATGGTTAAAAGGTCATAAGGTGTAGATTCGATACTGAACGAGAGAGAGTGAGGAAAGGAAGAACTTACACATTGTATAATTCTGTGATGGACCACTATTGTAGAAGTCAGAGCGACAGCAACGGTCCATCCACGTGTAAATAAACAATATTACAGTTAACTATGGCGTCATGTCATCGCTCGCTGTGTGTGTGACTGTTATAATTATGTATTATGTCAACGCTAATAAAAGAGGCAAAGAACATGGGCAGGCAGGCGGCCATACAGAAGAATATTGATACAGCGACGACACGGCTGCCACACGTTAAATGGGCAAACGTTAGAAGAAGTTAACACCTTTAAATATAAGGGGTCCACTATATGTAGTGATGGAAGATCAAGTAAAGAAATCAAGACAAGACTTGAGATGGCCACAGCTGCCATGACAAGGCTGAATGTGATCTGGAAAAGTAACATCAGTTTTCCTGTGAAGATCAAATTATACAAATCACTTGTATTATCTATTCTCTTGTATGGGTGTGAGGGCTGGACACTCACTGCAGATACGGTGCGAAGGATTCAGGCTTTCGAGTATAAATGTTATAGAAGAATTTTGCGCATTTGCTATAAAGAGCACAAAACAAATGTCTATGTTAGAGAGAAAATAAACACCTATGCAGGCCACTGTTATGAGTAAAATCATAAGAGTCTATCGCACTATACAAGGCTTGTATACATACTTCCTTATTGATAAGCGTTGCCTGGACTACTCCGGAAGTACGTCACATCGTCTGCTGATATTTTGCAGACGGAATTTTGCCGGCTTTGCGCGGCAGAAGTAAGCTTTACTTTGGGGCATTCGATGTGTCACCACTGTGTGTGGAAAGACGTATTGATGTGATCTCTTAATATAGAGTCTTTGAGATTTTATGTCAGCTAGGTAGTCCATCGATAGTATGGAGTCTATGCTAAATTTATATTGGATGAATTCGATGCTGTATATCACGGAACAGTGTGTGAAAGGATTTGAATAAAGATTGCAGCAGTATGTCAAAGACCTCGTGTCTTTAGTCGACTGACTAGAGACTTGTTTCTGGACTGGCTAGGTAAAGCCATTATTGTATATTCATGTGGATGCCAATATTATAAGGAGTTTCGTCACGTATGAAAGGAATGTGTTGTCTTCAAGTCAAATCTGGCCTTATGAAGTTTTTGACTGCTAAAGACTTACTACATGTTTAAAGGGCTGTATAAACACCTCACAAGCTGAACACAAATGTACCTTAGACAAGTTGGAAACTAAGAACCAGCTATTTCAAGAACCAAAGGAATACCCATAACAGATTGGGGGACCTAAGAATTGAACCCGAGGATAACACCTCATAACATTTGGGGGCCAAGATTACTGCCCATAACAGCCACACAGAACCACTTTTGTCAGCAGTAAAACGTCGAAAACTTGCCTGGTTTGGGCATGTAACTCGTCATGACTCCCTTTCGAAAACGATCCTCCAGGGAACAGTCGAAGGTAAACGGAGAAGAGGAAGGCAAAGTAAATCCTGGGCTGATAACATCAAAGAATGGGCAGGGCACGGTTTTTCCACACTTGTACGCATTGCTGAGGATAGAGAGCAGTGGAGGATCCTGTCTGCTGATGCTTCCACCATGGCACCCCTACGACCCATGACGGGTTACGGGTTGAGATGATAAGTCGCACAGTGGTTCTCTCGAATTAATATTTTGGAGCAAATAATGAAAGGATCAAAGCGCTCTACCAAGCATGTCAAAATGACACCTAAGGAGGCTGTGCACAAGGCCAGCATCTCTTGTGGTACCACTTCAGAAGCCACTACTACAAGAGGACCTAAATTGCATTGACCTGGGTTGGGAGGGTGTCACATAGTTGGTCGTCCTCTTTTGTGTATTTTCTCTCTCTCTGCCATTATCTATTTATTTCTCATTTTCGTAGCACAGAAATCCGTGCCACAGTCACTGTTTACATTTTCACCCTTCGACTCGTGTCAGGTCAAGGCGTTATTGACCATCCTTAAGGATTAATGATAATCGCTTAAGTGATTGCACTAGATTGACTTCATGCTTGAATTGTTTGTTTACGATTGCGCAACCATTTCCGTACATACTAGTCAATCGGGGAGTGTCGCTTCAGTGTTCATACACGCAACTAGGAGTGTCTGATTAGTGACGCAACCACCTCGAAGTTATCTGTGATGATAATTACAGATAATTTCAATCTGGCGAGACATTTGAAGAGTGAACTTATAAATGTGATAATACTGACGGAAACCTCACTACATGATATGGAAAGTGACTTTTAAAAATCCACATCTTATGTGTCACACATAATTTTCCCATGAGGAAGTGTTGGGGTAACCATATCATAACGTGCATAGTTGAAGGCTATTGGCTGACATTTTAAATGTAAAATGACTAAACTCCTGAATGGAGCCTTGCCAAATAGTAACAACAATGTACGTGGGCCGAAAGTTGCAATATAATCTGGCACTTTCGCAGGTCTAGGGCACTGTGAAATTCAACTTATCAAGAAGACAGCCAGACAAGCCAGATTAAGGAATAGACTCAAGATTCCACTTTAAAGGACCAGGCAACGTGTTTGAGCATCTTCTGGACTTGTATCCCAGGAAAACTCTAATTTCATTAAAACGGAAAGCTCAGAAATCCAGAACCTGAACACTAAGTCATAGGGGGATTCTATTTGCAAAGTAATACCCCAGACTACGTGTAAGAGGCATCTTAAACAAGATGCCGTAACTATTTCTCTGAGCCAGAAGTCAGTCTGTATTCCCAAAGAAATTTGGGGTAAGTTGTACATTTTATAATTCTATATTTTGCATTTATTAACATGTGAAAATTGCAAGTGGATGTCCAAGTCATACGAGGCTGGCAACCTTAGTACATAGATTGATGATTTCATGAACTACCACTGCAAGAGCTGGTGACTGCTTTATGCGGGTTTCTCATAGAGAACCAAAAGCAGAGGTAGTCCCAAGTTTCATATGGAGCTAGGAGTGGATGATGACATAAATGATGTACATACTTTTTATTTTAACATTTTTAACCAGTGCATATGTAAATATAAACATGTTCAATATAAATGCAATGGATGTTTTCCGCGCACTGGGATTAATATTAATGCTCAGAGAAGGTAAATTTCTGAGGCAGATGGGATGCTGGAATGGAAGGGGAGTGGGGGGAGGGGGGCTGATTTTTTTGTCAGGAAACCCAATACTCAGTAGGGTATTTGTTTCTCTTTTATTTCGTGATACTAGTCGGTGGTACCAACTGGTGGTACTATCTGTGGAACAAGTGAGTGATATAAGTGGCCTTCAGTCAAAGCTAGACATCCTCATCAGATGGGTCTTGAAGACGTTGGACCAACTTCGTAATTCCTCCATTATACTTCTTGGAATGTGTTACCGCAACCAGACTTGAACAATAACGGGAGTGAATCAGTCCATAACCTGCAAAGAACGAGCATCTGCTGGAGCAGAAACTAACCGACATTTTACTTGCAGCTAAGTACCCATTCAAAGCTGCCAAATGAATACTCTATTTTCAAACCAGAAAACACTTTTTCATATTAGACCATCACCTGTGAAGAAATTTTAAAGACTTTATCTAAATTCACTCCACCTTTATTTATTTTACAATTGTTAACGATAATTGACTATTAAATTGTGTTATCTGTAAATATACAAATTTATAGTTGATTTAGTCATTTTGAATGAACAGCACCCGTATGTCTTAGTCATTTTAAATACTTATGACAGAGCTATTTAAGTAATATTTTACTGAGTTAAATCAGTTGGGGGCTTGAATGCGCTAAATACATAATAATTCTTCATAAAAGGCGGCGGACAGGTACAAAGTTAACAATTGCTCAGTCCAATTCAGCATTTTCTTGATTTCTGAATTATCTTATGAATACTCCCTCGAAATAGAAGCATCATCATCCTTCTATCTATAACTCTGCCAGGAGTAATCTTGAGTGAAAGGTAGACACCTTTGTAGACCCTCAGTAGATACTCTGAATTTTGGCCACTGTTGAACCGTCAGTGTTGAACTTGAAGAAACGCCGATGCAAGATGTGGAGTCGTACACATATCTTGGCAGCAGTGTGGACAGGATTGGAGGGACGGACGGTGATATCAAAATAGGAACACAGGAAGCAAGAGGGGCTTTCGTTGCGTTGGGAAATGTATGGAGATCGGGAAATGTCCGAATCCGGCGCGAAAATGGGAATCTTCGGCTCGAGTGTGAGGTCGGTCCTGTTGTGTGGCTCTAGGACGTGGGGAGCGGCAGGGATGGCGGCCAAAAAGCTGCAGACTTTCGTGGATGGGTGCTTGCGTGGAGTGGAGGGATTGAGGTGGTGTGGCGGGGTTGCCGACGTGGGGCTGATGACGGGAGCTGGACGGGTGCCGGTGGGGCGGGAGATGAGAGGAGGACGGTAGCGATGGATGGGACACGCACTGAGGAGGCCTGTTGATAGCATTGCAGGGCAGTCCTTGTTCTGGGGCCCCCAGGGCGGGAGGGGCAGAGGTGGAACAGGGGGCGCATGGGGAGGAGAGCTGGAAACAGAGATGAAAATGATAAGGAGAACGTGGAAAGAACTTGAGATGATGGCACGTGACAGGAGGACTTGGCATGTGTTTGTTGAAGGCCTATGCTCCTTTGGGAGTGGAGGGTTATGATGATGAACCGTCACTGCAGAGCAGGGGGTATAACTCCTGTGACAGATTAACACTACAGACTTGGCCGATCTCATCAATGATCGACACTGCAAACTTGGCCGATCACATTATTGATTGACACATGAGACTTGGCCGATATCATCACTGATCGACACAATAAACAACAAGACATATTAACTAACCACAGTAACTGGAAAAAGGATGACTAGCCATGTCTAGTAGTGGACACCAGCAGCGTAAACAATCTCTTAGAGGTACAATAATTGTGTCGCTCAGACCAATTCTGACAAGGAAAGGTTACTAGCAAAGTCGCAGATAAATCATAGCATGGACAGAGATAAATCCTTACAGAGACAGAAACAAATTCTTACAGAGACAGAGAGAAATCCTAACAAAGACAGAGATAAATACTAACAGAGACGGAGATAACTATTTGCAAAGACAGAGATACATCATTAGAAAGGGATAAATCCTAACAGAGACAGAGATAAATTCTAGCAGAGACAGAGATACGCCCTTACAGAGACAGAGACAAATCCTAACAGAGACAGAGATAAATCTTAACAGAGACGGAGTTAAATATTAGCAGAGACACAGATAAATACTATCAGAGACAGAGATAAATATTAACAGAGACAGAGATATATCCTTACAGATACAGAGAAAAATACTTGCTGAGACAAGATAAATACTAGCAGAGACAGAGATAAATCCTAACAGAGACAGAAATAAATACAAGCAGAGACAGAGATAAATCCTAATACAGACAGAGATAAATCCTAACAGAGACGGAGATAAATACTAGCACTAACGGTGATCAATCGACATGGAAGAGTTGACGTCTGCAAGCAGATAGACAGGCGACAAATGTATCTTGCACTTTCTTACTGGCGCCAAACCAATTGCGTATAAGTGCCTGATTTCGGTAGGGGTTCCCCCACTATCCTCATGTAGAACATTACTACATGACAACATAAGATATTGCCCTTTGCATGTGATTTTCAAACTCCATAACCATGCAAGGTTTTGCCACTTCTGCTGTTACTTATCATGTTTACAAACCTATCACTGATAATATCTTCCAAGATGTTACTTTCTCGTAGTTGATTACCACAACAAATTCCACCTGCCGGAAGTGTTACATCACTTTCCGTGTCTTAATCTTTAACAAGATTGCCTTCATCTGACATCCCAGTGAAATCGGTGGTGTATTTGAACACGTCGTGTTTGCGACGTGACACATTATCTCCCAGTTACCGTCTGTCATACATATTGGAAAACATGAACCACATGGTTTGGGGTAATTATCTGCTACCGATGTACCCGTATCAAACATTTGTTCGGTCACATGTCTCGCTACTTACTGATGTTTTTTCTGCCGGGCAGAAGCTGTTACATAACGTAAACATCTCACCCTGGACAAATACGAGTCAACGTTGCTTCAAACAGGTCAAGAGGTCAGGTAATAGTAAGGCAGTGACAATTAGGACAAGATATGAAAAGACAAACTTGAACGATGAACGGAAAAACAACGAGTACTGGAAGAATTAGCACGTAAAAAGAATGGCAGAGTAATAATGCCGGAGAGGGTTGAAGACCAGAAAAAGAGAACGAACGTATTTCGTTACAAATAGACTACTCATAGAGAGAGAGAGAGAGAGAGAGAGAGAGAGATTGAGTACATACAGGATATTGACTACAGAGAGATAGAGAGAGAGAGAAAACACAGGAGGAATAGGATACTGGGGCAGAAAACACGTGAGAAACAGCCTACTAAGTAAGAGAGTGAGAGAACACACATGAGATATTGACTACTTAAAGAGAGAGAGAGATAGAGAGAGAGAGAGAAAACACGCATCTGATATAGACTACTCAAAGAGAGAGAGAGAGAGAGAGAGAGAGAAAACACGCATGGGATATAGTTATCTCAGAGAGAGAGAGAAAACTCGCATGGGATATAGACTACCCAGAGAGAGAGAGAGAGAGAGAGAAAACACGCATGGGATATAGAAAAGAGAGCGAGAGAGAGAGAGAGAGAGAGAAAACGCGCATGGGAAATAGACTACTCAAAGAGAGAGAGACAACACGCAAGGGATATAGATAACTCAAAGAGAGAGAAAAAGAGAAAACACGCATTGGATATAGACTACTCAGAGACAGAGACAGAGAGAAAAAACACATGAGAAAAAGCCTACTGAGAGAGAGAACACAGATGAGGAACCACCTACGGAGAGAGAGAAAACACATGAGAAACAGCCTACTGAGAGAGAACACACAGGAGGAACAGCCTACTGAGTGAGAGTGAGAGAAAACACACGAGGAACAGTCTACTGACAGAGAGGACACACATGAGGAACAGTCTACTGACAGAGAGAACACACATGAGGAACAGCCTACTGACAGAGAGAACACACATGAGGAACAGTCTACTGACAGATAGAACACACATGAGGAACAGTCTACTGACAGAGAAAACACACATGAGGAACAGTCTACTGACAGAGAAAACACACATGAGGAACAGTCTACTGACAGAGAGAACACACATGAGGAACAGTCTACTGACAGAGAGAACACACATGAGGAACAGTCTACTGACAGAGAGAAGAGAACTACTGACATATGAGGGAACATTCTACTGACAGAGAGAACACACATGAGGAACAGAGAGAACACAGTCTACTGACAGAGAGAAAACACACATGACAGGAACAGTCTACTGACAGAGAGAACACACATGAGGAACAGTCTACTGACAGAGAGAACACACATGAGGAACAGTCTACTGACAGAGAGAACACACATGAGGAACAGTCTACTGACAGAGAGAACACACATGAGGAACAGTCTACTGACAGAGAGAACACACATGAGGAACAGTCTACTGACAGAGAGAACACACATGAGAGAGAGAACACACATGAGGAACAGTCTACTGACAGAGAGAACACACATGAGGAACAGTCTACTGACAGAGAGAACACACATGAGGAACAGTCTACTGACAGAGAGAACACACATGAGGAACAGTCTACTGACAGAGAGAACACACATGAGGAACAGTCTACTGACAGAGAGAACACACATGAGGAACAGTCTACTGACAGAGAGAACACACATGAGGAACAGCCTATTGAGAAAGAGAGAGTGTGTCAGAGAACCCACATGAGGAACAGCTTACGGAGAGAGAAAGTGTGAGAGTGAACCCAAAGAGGAACATCCTATTGAGTGAGAGAGAGAACACATGAGGAACAACCTACTGAGAGTGAGAGAGAGAGAAAACACATAACAAACAACCTACTAAGAGTGAGAGAACACAAATGAGAAACAAAATTCTGAGAGAAAGAGAGAGAGAAAACACATATAAGGAACAGCCTACTAACTGAGAGGCAGAGTGAGAGAGAGAACATACATAAGGAACAGCCTACTAGTTAAGAGAGAAAGTGAGAGAGAGAGAACACACATAAGGAACAGCCTACTATTTGAGAGAGAAATAGAGAGAGAGAACACACATAAGGAACAGCCTACTAGTTGAGAGAAAGTGAGAGAGAGAGAACACGCATAAGGAACAGCCTACTAGTTGAGAGAGAAAGTGAGAGAGAACACACATAAGGAACAACCGACTAGTTGAGAGAGAAAGTGAGAGAGAGAACACGCATAATGAACAGCCTACTAGGTGAGAGAGAGAAAGTGAGAGAGAGAACACACATAAGGAACAGCCAACTAGTTGAGAGAGAAAGTGAGAGAGAACACACATAAAGAACATCCGACTAGTTGAGAGAGAAAGTGAGAGAGAACACACATAAGGAACAGCCTACTAGTTGAGAGAGAAAGTGAGAGAGAAAACACACATAAGGAACAGCCTACTAGTAGAGTGAGAGAGAGAACACACATAAGGAACAGCCTACTAATTGAGAGAAAAAGTGAGAGAGAGAACACACATAAGGAACAGCCGACTAGTTGAGAGAGAAAGTGAGAGAGAGAACACACATAAGGAACAGCCTACTAGTTGAGAGAGAAAGTGAGAGAGAACACACATAAAAAACAGCCGACTAGTTGAGAGAGAAAGTGAGAGAGAGAGAACACACATGAGGAACAGCCGACTAGTTGAGAGAGAAAGTGAGAGAGAGAACACACATAAGGAACAGCCGACTAATTGAGAGAGAAATTGAGAGAGAGAACACATATAAGGAACAGCCTACTAGTTGAGAGAGAAAGTGAGAGAGAAAACACACATAAGGAACCGCCTACTAATTGAGAGAGAAAGTGAGAGAGAGAACACACATAAAAAACAGCCGACTAGTTGAGAGAGAAAGTGAGAAAGAGAACACACATAAGGAACAGCTGACTAGTTGAGTGAGAAAGTGAGAGAGAGAACACACATAAGGAACATCCTACTAGTTGAGAGAGAGTGAGAGAGAGAACACACATAAAGAACAGCCGACTAGTTGAGAGAGAGAGTGAGAGCGAGAACACACATAAGGAACAGCCGACTAGTTGAGAGAGAAAGTGAAAGAGAGAACACACATAAAGAACAGCCGACTAGTTGAGAGAGAAAGTGAAAGAGAGAACACACATAAGGAACATCCTACTAGTTGAGAGAGAGAGTGAGAGAGAGAACACACATAAGGAACAGCCGACTAGTTGAGAGAGAGAGAGTGAGAGAGAGAACACACATAAGGAACAGCCTACTAGTTGAGAGAGAAAGTGAAAGAGAGAACACACATAAGGAACAGCCTACTAGTTGAGAGAGAGAGAGAGTGAGAGAGTGAACACACATAAGGAACAGCCGACTAGTTGAGAGAGAAAGTGAGAGAGAGAACACACATAAGGAACAGCCGACTAGTTGAGAGAGAGAGAAAGTGAGAGAGAGAACACACATAAGGAACAGCCAACTAATTGAGAGAGAGAGAGTGAGAGAGAGAACACGCATAAGGAACAGCCGACTAGTTGAGAGAGAGTGAGAGAGAGAACACACATAAGAAACAGCCGACTAGTTGAGAGAGAAAGTGAGAGAGAGAACACACATAAGGAACAGCCGACTAGTTGAGAGAGAGAGAGAGTGAGAGAGAGAACACGCATAAGGAACAGCCGGGGGGGGTTGAGGGAGAGGAGAGTGGGAGAAATAACACAGGGAACATCCGGGGGAGGGAGAGGGGTGAGTGAGAGAGATAACACACATAAGGAACAGCCGACTAATTGAGAGAGAGTGAGAGAGAACACACATAAGGAACAGCCTACTAGTTGAGAGAGAAAGTGAGAGAGAGAACACACATAAGGAACAGCCTACTAATTGAGAGAGAGAGTGAGAGAGAGAACACACATAAGGAACAGCCGACTAGTTGAGAGAGAAAGTGAGAGAGAGAACACACATAAGGAACAGCTTACTAGTTGAGTGAGAGAGAGAACACACATAAGGAACAGCCTACTAGTTGAGAGAGAAAGTGAAAGAGAGAACACACATAAGGAACAGCCTACTAGTTGAGAGAAAGAGAGAGTGAGAGAGAGAACACACATAAGGAACAGCCGACTAGTTGAGAGAGAAAGTGAGAGAGAGAACACACATAAGGAACAGCGGACTATTTGAAAGAGAGAGAAAGTGAGAGAGAGAACACACATAAGGAACAGCCGACTAGTTGAGAGAGAGAGTGAGAGAGAGAACACGCATAAGGAACAGCCGACTAGTTGAGAGAGAGAGGGAGAGAGAGAACACGTATAAGGAACAGCCGACTAGTTGAGAGAGAAAGTGAGAGAGAGAACACACATAAGGAACAGCCGACTAGTTGAGAGAGAGAGAGAGTGAGAGAGAGAACACGCATAAGGAACAGCCGACTAGTTGAGAGAGAGAGTGAGAGAAATAACACACATAAGGAACATCCGACAAATTGAGAGAGAGTGAGAGAGATAACACACATAAGGAACAGCCGACTAATTGAGAGAGAGTGAGAGAGAGAACACACATAAGGAACAGCCGACTAGTTGAGAGAGAGTGAGAGAGAGAACACACATAAGGAACAGCCGACTAGTTGAGAGAGAGTGAGAGAGAGAACACACATAAGGAACAGCCGACTAATTGAGAGAGAGAGAGAGAGAGAACACATAAGGAACAGCCGACTAGTTGAGAGAGAAAGTGAGAGAGAGAACACACATAAGGAACAGCCTACTAATTGAGAGAGAGAGAGAACACACATAAGGAACAGCCGACTAGTTGAGAGAGAGAGAGTGAGAGAGAGAACACACATAAGGAACAGCCTACTAATTGAGAGAGAGAGTGAGAGAGAGAACATACATAAGGAACAGCCTACTAATTGAGAGAGAGAGAGAACACACATAAGGAACAGCCGACTAGTTGAGAGAGAGAGAGTGAGAGAGAGAACACACATAAGGAACAGCCTACTAATTGAGATAGAGTAAGGGAGAGAACAGACATAAGGAACAACCTACTAATTGAGAGAGAGAGAGAACACACATGAGTAACAACCTACTAATTGAGAGAGAGAGAGAACACACATGAGTAACAACCTACTAATTGAGAGAGAACACACATGAGTAACATCCTACTAATTGAGAGAGAGAAAGAATACACATGAGTAACAACCTACTAATTGAGAGAGAGAGAGAGAACACACATGAGTAACAGCCTAATAATTGAGAGAGAGAGAACACACATGAGTAACAGCCTACTAATTGAGAGAGAGAGAGAACACACATGAGTAACAGCCTACTAATTGAGAGAGAGAGAACAACCTATGAGAGAGAGAGAGAGAACAGACATAATGAACAACCTACTAATTGAGAGAGAGAGAGAACACACATGAGTAACAGCCTACTAATTGAGAGAGAGAGAACACACATGAGTAACAGCCTACTAATTGAGAGAGAGAGAAAACAACCTATGAGAGAGAGATCATACCTGGAACTGGTTAGAACTAAATCGTGCTACAGAATTTGTGCTTGAAGAGAGGAAATGGAACCGCATTTGTCTCAAGATCAAGAGGGTTGCTGCCCTACGTGTGTATACTAACTTGCCTAGTCTGCAGATGACTATGAGACCCTAAGAGGGCACAATTGGTGCGGCAAGAACTATATGCAAACAGCCTACCGGCAAGAAGGTTTTGAAACTCAAAAGAAAAATTGGTGAAACACAATTCGCAGCCAGGATTGAAACATACTTGATTAAATTTTGCACACGTGGTAATTAACCAGCAGGGTTTTGAGGGGCTGAAAGAACTGGAGATGATTGAGCAGTTCAGGATTGTAAGAACGACAGAGATGAGGAAATTTCCCTAATTAAAAATGGAGCAGAGGACTAGATTCCATACTCACAACTCCACGGAAGGATTCCCAAAATGCATTTAGTGAAACTCAGGGAGCTAGAAAAAAATTGCCAGACTTTCCCATCAACAATACTGCATGGCCATACTTTTTTACCTACCGGTATCCTAAAGGAACCCCAGCCCATCACATATGGCTAAAACCGATCCTCCTATGAACTTAACTAGAAGACTCCAGGACATCACCAGAGGCAATGGGATAAATGGTGTCGGAAACATCGCAGAGTCAATACGCATAATGATAGGTTTTGGCCAAAACTTTCCGCCTCCACCCCACCACAACTGCATGCCTGCAGACTCAGTCCTACAAATAAGAGTGGAGAATGGGACATCATTGTGGGGCAACCCATCTCATCCTCCTATGGTTAAAAAAATTACTGAAAATTGGCCATTCCTGTTGAATGTTTGTATGCACTGGACTGGCATATTATTCATTGGTCAAAGCCTTTACTGTCACATCTAGAACCCATAACCAAGGATACGGTGGGCAATTCAAGGTTTCATCAAGAAATATTTTTGCCCCAATAACCTGCCTATAGCATGGATTCCAGATAATCTCCCATTATGTGGCTGGTGAGATATCTGCGAAATCAGGAATAGCCTATCTATCCCATCATCCATTGGTTGCCCATATGTATTTTCTCGTGAACCACACTAGACCTCTAGTCATGGCTGCTGTGCAAACTAGAGAACAGTCAAGGAAGACTGCGGAAGAAAACTCTGGGCGATCCTCTTCCCAGATGAGTTGGAAAAAGGCCACAGAGAGAAAGACAGCAATCTTGAGCCCTGTTTCAAGAAGTTCCCAAGGCTCACAGCCCACTACACAAAGGGGACCAAATGAAAGATTGGGTATATTTCATAGGAAGCTTGAAGTGAAACTCAAAAGCACAGCCTGATGGTGTCAAAAAAGCTAACAAGCCATGATCTCGATTCGGGACACGCTATTCCATTTATTTGGACACATGGTACAGGTACAACAATCCATGGATCACCTGCCCACTATTATTTGGCGAGAGTGACTGCAGATTAGAGCATTTTGTCAAATCCTGCCCCACAGTGCCAGAAAAAGTAGCACCTAAGTGCTGACTGCACCTGCCAATTCTTGGGGAAATGCCAATTCTTTGGCACACCCCCTTTGAAAAGGGTGGCGTAGACATTGTTGGACAATTCCTACAAAGAAGAGGAATAGTTATAAAGAGGTCGGGTAATAGGAAATGAATGACAAGTAGGTCACAATAGGATAAGATAACCTTGGTCCAAAGAAACAATTGAATACTGGAAGAAATTTACACGTAAAAGGAATCAAAGAGTTACAAATTCCGGAGAAGAATTGCAGAATCCGAATAAGAGAACAAATGGTATTCCATGAAAGTAGCGTCTTGTAGGGCAGCAAGAAACTGCTTCCACTTTTGCTCGGTCAGCTGTCATCCTTTGCGCAGTGTCCCAGCTCTGGTTCATTCTTGCACCTTGGGCCTCATCAGTTCTAAGCAAAGTTGTTTTTCGGTCTGTCTCTTTTCAGCTTTCTTCAGGGTTCCACAAACAATAGTTGAGCTTGTGATATCATCCCTGGTCTCCTCTGACGACATAACCAACCCAACTCCAGTGTCTTCCAGCTAAATTGTATGCATATCTTGTTGGTTGTCTTAGATGGGGATGGTTTATTTCGGCCCAAAAGATTTGGAAGAAATCCCTTAAGGCAAGAGGACAATTTTTTTGGCATTTCCTTCTCGTTACTCTCCAACCTCTCCCCAACATAGAGAAGCATGTAAAAGTACAACTGCTCTCATATAATCTTAATTTTGAGTATGGGACCCGTACCAAGAGACTTGCTAGATGTTGTTTAGACTAGCTAAGGCTGTTTCTTCACTTTATTCATTTTATTTTTTGATGTCCTTGCTTGTTCAGTGGGG